>JABFOV010001379.1:0-25805 GCA_022817685.1 Aradophagus sp. ZL-2020
CAAGCGGGTCTTGGCATTTTTTTGTTTTTCAAGGCGGAGGCGGCATACGATGTGTAGAGGGGTCCCGTGGGGTCGGGTATGTATATAAGAGACGGGCCTGGTTCCTTTTCCGGGGGCGTTTCTTTGTCGCGCAACCCCGCGCGCCTCAATCATGGCTGCAAACTTGGCAAGTGCCTGCGATTTCCGCGAATTTTCGACTTGCCCCCCCCCCCTTCCTATCCCCCATCCGCCCTTAACTCGTTCCCCCCCCCCCACTTAAACACGCGAATTTCATCTCCGGGGCCCCGCGGATATTAGCTGCGTCACTTTAGCCAATATTTCACGTGACGCGCGTGACTTACACAGCCGCCCTCTTCATCATCCCGTGGCCATTCGTTTCACAATTTCAGCGCAACACTGATTCAGGGTTAGCAACGCCTCGGACAATTTATTGAACGATTTGCGGTTAACGGGCTCTGTTTGACAGCGGGGCGCAATTCATCGGATTGGGCATTCATTGGACCGGTGAAAAGAAACGATTAGAGGGCGATTTCACGGCCTGCCAAGCGGTTTCATCAACTTTTGGCCGGACCACATTGCGCCATGCCGGGTTGCTTTGCAAAGAGCTGGCGATTCCGACTTTCCAGCGCGGAAACGTCATTTTTTTTCTTCTTCTTCTTTTTTTTCCGTACAAACGTACGTAATTTGTTTTTCAAACTTCATTCAAATCACATGATTGCTTAATAATTAGTAAAGATTAAAAGTTACAGTTTTATGCGTGTTTAAATTTTATACAAATTTCTCTTTTTATAATAAAAAAAAAAATTTGATTTCTAAAAAGTCTACCGTGAATTAAGACGTGAAATCTTGTATTAAGTTGAAAATGATGTTGATATTTTCGTAGTGCAGCATAACGTTGCACTCACTATTTCGTTCGCTCTTGCAACGTAGGTCACGATACACACGCGGGGGGGGTTTTCGAGCGGATTTACGTCTTTAGCAAATAGACCGACGGGAAATCGTTTTTCAGCATCCGACGAGTAATTGTAAATCAAAATAAGTTATTATAAGAATGCAAACGTTTATCGAAGGATAAAAGCGTGGGCGATAAATCTTGCGATTGACGCTTTTACGTGACTGCGATGTTTTAACTTTTTCCGTCAATGCCTCGATATAAATCAACTACTTATCAGCGCCGAAATACAGTCCGACGTATTTCGCGCCGACTCGCGCGTTTTTATCAACTACGTGAAACAAAATTTCTTCTATTTTCGTTCGCTTCTCTTTTGTTTTTTGTTCATCGGGTTTTTGTTGTTATTGCTCGTTTTTTGTTACTGTTACAATGACGCTGCTTGATTTCCCTTTTTTTTTCGAAAACAATTCCGCTTTGTCCTCATTTTCAATTGGAATGCACATTTTTGCCTCGCGTTCGCTTCATTTTTGCCCGTCGATTCGGATCTCTGTTACCGCGGATTTTCGCGACGAAGCAACGGTAATTGGATAATCTGAGATCGGTCGTTTCATATTGATTGGAGGAAAAGTGATGTGACGGAATTGATAATTGATTATTTGTTGACAAATGTTGATGAATCGATGGAAACTTTAACGAAACAAAAATATGCTGGCCGTGGCGCATTTTGGAACTGGTGCTTGATTGATTGTTCGTTCGGAATGACGCGTCACAGTATATATATACATAGATATAAGCACAAATCAAGAAAAATGAACGGAGAACTTGTTTTCAGTATGGTAGATTTACAAATCAAGTTTTGTTTGCACCCTCGACGTGATAGTTAATTCGTTTTTCAATCCAAATTCAAATAAATAAATCAATAGTTTATTCGGTATTTCAATTACTTCGACGTACTTTATGCTGCAACGGTTTTAAAATTTTATTTTGTACAGATTTTTTTATCACTTTTAAATACAAAAAAGAATCGAAAGATATTCTGATGACAAATGTTTTTTCGTGTATTTTCTGAGAAAATTAATCTGCAGCAACAACAGTTTTAGACTGTAATCAGAACAATTCAAAGACTTTTGACACTAAAAAATAATGGAACTGAGTTTCTCGATGGAAATAACTTTGAAGAACAATCAGTTTAAGTTGTAAATTGATTTACAGTTCAAGACTGTCATAGCAGCAGTTCACATTGCTACGTTACAGGTTCCTTTCTCTGAGTGACACAATAAAAGGTACACCTTATATAAGAATGATTTCCGAAGAAAGTTCGATACATCTAAGAAAGAAGAATGCACAGGCGAAATGGATTTAAACAAAGTTAAATTGATTTCTTTGGAACGGGAGTTCGACGGAGACACGCTCGAAACAATGGAACGTAACAAGTTTAACATTGCTTTGTTATAAGTCGCAGGATTTCATAGTGTAGATTAATTAAGATGTTAATTCCTTATTAATGAGATCGCAATGGTAATTAACGTAACGTACGATTATTTAAGAAGACCGACATTTTACAGCGAATTTAAAATATTGAGAAAAACGGATTGTGATAACAACTGTTCTGAATTGTACATGTGGCACTGTAAAGTAGACTCTTAATATTGCAGATTAATAAAAATTAATAATAAAAAAAATCAATTAGGACAAACGGTCTAAAATGTTACTTCATGAAAGATGTGGACTGTTTAGATAACAAACTATATATATGATTTACGATATTCTTTCCTTGGTATCAAAATCGATGAACAGCTTTTCTTGGAAATAATAGAAGAAAAAAATATCATTGGTACGAGTTCTTATTGAAAAAGAAAATAAATATGTCAAGTACTAAATTCAGTCTAAGACTGTTATTTCAACAGTCTGCACTATTATTTTAAGAGTTCAGTACATAATTATAACGAAGATTAATCATTCTACATTACACGCACAACCTATTTCAGTCAATGTGAATCCTTTTGATTCAAAAGTATCATTTTCAAAGAAAAAAAAATTTTCTGGAACGATGATGTTTTCGTCGAACGTGTAACACTTTTCAGAATAAAAGGATTTTTTTTAATAGGAGAAAAATTCCTTTTGAACAAATATTAAAATGCAATTCCTTTTTAAAAAGATGAAAATTTTCGGGCCAAAAGAATACTTTAGAGACCCTTAACTATTCCCGTTACAATCAGCAAATATATTTTACAATTTAGGCACTAAAACACCAAAACCGTAATTTTGCCTCGTTCCCTCGAAGGAGCCACTGTTTTTTAAAATAAAATGTTTTCAGGCTTTATTTGCGATGAAATTGTTTTACACGTATCGACGATAGACTGACTGTGAAAATATTTTCCCGAAGCAAATAACGTAAAATACATATATTTACATTTTGCGAACAAATAGAGCATTATTTGCATACGCGCTGACTTTGAACAAAGATTTTAAATATGTATAAAACGCGCAAACAATAGATCGCTTACAAAAGATTCCACCGAACAAGCGAATCAAAGTCAACACACTTTACTTTCCTCGCCGAATTTCAACGGGAAAAAGACAATTTGACAACGAAAATCCGGGCTTATTAAATCGCGCGGATCGTTATAATTTAACGTATTAACGAATTTCAAAGTGGTTTTGCCATACGCGAGCTTTAATTTGATGCGCTATAACGCTCTTATTGCTGCTTGTTAACCGTACGGCGAACACGGGCATGCGTAAATAAAGATTCATGTTTCGTTGGCCGAAGTTTATAGGGTATAAATCGTGTGAAAATTTACAGGGGCCGCAACTGCGACGTCGGAAAACACGTCGCAAACAGACGGCCGCGCTCGCTGAATCGAGCACGGAGCGTGGTTCCAGCAGCGTCCATGCAAACTAGATCGCGCTATCGTCGAAACGCAAGAGAAATGTCACTCGACATTCCCTTTACCCTGATTCATTTACGAAATAGTTTTATGCCAAATTGTGCTGCAAAAAATAATAGTTATAGTTTACAAAAAAAATCGGTCCCGCGTGGAAAAAAATAAGGCCAGCTGGCCTGGCAATAATCATATATCGATGGCTGGGAAGAAAAACCCCCATTCTCAAATTGGCAACGAAGAACCCTCAATCCGTATTCATTGCCAGTGTGAGAATGGGGTTTTTTCATTGCCAGTTTGAGAATGGGGGATTTCTTCCCAGCCATCGATATACGCCGAGAAAACTATATCGCACGATATGGATTGTGAAATTTCCAACATGCATATTGGTCGAAATAAAATAATCTAGCAACGCCATTGGTTAAAGGTAGTTACGATATGATATCGTGAACAGTTTACTATATGAAATTGTGCGCGTTGCAATATACATTGTTGTGGTTACAATATGGTTTTCTCAATGTATATGCCATATTATTTATTCCCGACTTTTCACGTTTGGCATCAGTACGGCGTAAGTCTGACTCGCGATTACGATCCAGATTTTTGCCATACCAGCTGGCACTTATCTTTTCCGCGCGGGATTTGAAATATTGTTCAAACAACAAATTTAAATTTATTTTTCGAGGTGCAGTATTCACGTCGCAAACTTAACGAAGATATTTGTCTAAGTTTAAAACATCAATAAAAATATAATCCATCGGATCATCTTTCGAAATATACATTGCACGTTGACCGAAATACGAAATTGATATACATTTCCGTTCGTAAACTATTTAAAAAATTACAACCCACATTTAAGATCTTTACTCACGTATTATACCGCGTTCAGAAAAATGATATGTAATAAAACGTTCTACAATTTTTAATTTCGTTACGAAGATACGTTATTAAATGAACAAATTGCAAAAGTTTATCTGTGAAGCTACGAACGAAGGGAAAAAACGTCAGTGGAACCCGGGGAATAATGATGGAAACGCGAATGTTATAGAGAAGGAGAGAGCAATCGTGAAAATCCAAATGATATTTTACAAACATAATTAATCCCTACATTCGTTCGTTTCAATTGGGACATTGTTGATTAAAAGAGAGTTTCTCGTTCAGATTAATAAACTTGACGGTGCACGCGGCAAAAACTGTTCGATAAATTGCACATTTCATCGCGTAAATGAACAAATGATCAAAGCGAATAAAATATCCGCGGACATAAATGCACGATGAGTAGACGGTACTGTCGCTTTAAAATTCCGAATGCGAACGTGAAATTACAAATAGAATTAAAAATAACAAAATTGCATCGCGGCAAGAAAAATTGTAGACTTTTTTACGCTGGGAAATACATGAAACGTAACTGCAATATTATACTAAGGTGAAAAAGTGGGAGGTTAAAGATTTCGTAGCACGTAACTCATCGTTCCAGACAATGAGGTATGCGATAAATGTACCTATTTACATTTATTACATGTTATGTGAACAAAACTTCATTATGTAAATACTGTCAAATTTGTTTACATATTATGCAAATAAAATTATGTAAACACAGGAAAAGAAATACAATTTTGTTTACAGTAAGGCTATACTCAATGAATCAAAGGTGTGTTTACATGTTTTGTAAATAAGGTCATATGAACACTGGCGGAATAACAAAGGTGTATTTACATATTTTGTCGAAAGAAAAATGTGTAAATAGTCAATGTTTACATAATATTCTGCGAAAACCGAATTCGGCATTTTGCGCACGCGTTTTGAAAGTACACCTCTTCACGCGCAAACAATAAACTCAGCTTTTGATCGTTATTTTTCGAGTGCCTTATTATTTAAGGCGGCAAATTTTATCGGCCGGCGTCGTAGAGTGATCAAACGAGAAAAACTCTTTTCACACGAGTTATTTTTTGAATTATCGAGCCGTCCGGAGCTCGCGGTGAATTCACGGCCGATTTCGGAGCACTCCTCCAATAACCGATCTGCAAAGTTCAGCCCGGAATAAGAAGGCATATTATTTTTCCACCCTTTTGATTTTCAACCTTGGATATGAATACCGCCAATAATTCGGCGATCATTCGTTGCGCCATTGTATTACATGTTATAAATAGTTATATTGAAAACTAGTAAAACAAGTTTATAAGAAAACAAATGGAATCGGCAATGCAAAACTATACACAATCGAGTCCTTTTTCTCCGCAAGATTTTAGTCTAATAAAATTGAAAATTAATTAAAATGAAAAACATTAAATTAAAAACAAATATGTTCTGTAAGGCTGAATTATTAAGAATTTAACCTATGAAATTTCTTGGAAATATTTCCACTATTTTTCAAATATGTTATTATAAGTAGATTAAAAATTTGTCTTATGGAATACGTTTCCGAATTCGAGGGAAAAACTTGATATGAATTCTTCTCAGTGAAGAAAGCAGTTTTTCACCGGCGGTAGCTGAAACGCAAGTAAAGTGGTCGCTTCTTAAATTTCACGGGCGTCCCCTTAACTGAATTGAAATTATATTTAAACGTCAACAGACGAGCGTCCCGATTTCACGCATTCTTGATTAAGTTATTTTATTCGCGAGTTGCTGCGCGAGTCGCCGAGTTCTTTCAGACGGATTTACAAAGACATATTTGCGTTCGTAAAAATACTGTAAAAATGGCGGTAAAAAACGCAAGGGAGAAAAATCATTCTGGCAGCTGTTTCTTAAATGAAATGTCACAAAACTTTTCGGATGCGGAAAGCGGAGCTGAATCCGGCATGAAGAATTGATTGAATTGAAAATTGGACAAGTTAAATACGCTCAACTTTTATTTACAAAACATTGCGTTTCAGCGCGGTAAATTGGCGATGTTGATTCGCAAAGATTTCCCAACCGCTAATCGGCCAACTCGTTGTTCTTTCTTGAAATTTATTTAATTTGTCAACGCGCTCGGCTAGCATCAAAATTCAACGAGTCGGAAATTTGCGGGACTTTTTCCCCCGCACGTTTTCGACGATTTAATTAAATGTGTAAAATGGTTAGTTGCGACAGTGACGTTTCGCTGCAAAGTTGTCTGCGGCATGCTTCACGTGTATAGCAAGTTTGCAATCAATTTTGAATGTAAAAGTTAAATTTCAACTGCAAAAAAGGAAGTGGAAATATTGTCTATTTCATTCTGAAAACCCTTTAATAAAATTACATTCAAAGAAGTAAGCATTTCTGTGGAAAAATTAAAATTATATATAAAATAGTTTACAACTAAAATTCCTATTCTTTGACAAATAGTCTACAGTACTTACAATTTTTGTTTAAATACATGCAAATTCGCCTTATGGAACACGCATACCATTGCAAAATAAATTATAAAATAAATTCATAAAAAAGCGATTATTTTTTTCAAAGTATTTAGATCTTTAAAAACAACGATCTTATGCATACAACAACACATAATAACTATATTTGCACGATATACAGAAATTATATCGCTTTATACACAAAACCCTGTACGTTAAATTCCACCATAATTAATGCCAACATCCGCACGAACCCCAAATACACTAACCCCAAATATAATGACAGTTATTCACTTCCACCGTACCCCCACCCCCTTCCTATTGAAATTATTATTGAATCACTCGTATCCGAGAAATAAAAAGCAAGCCGAAAATTGCGAACGACCGAGCGAATAAAGAAGGCGTCTCGAGTTCATTGACAAAACATAATCATATTACTCGGGCGTCATTAAAGCGAGTCGGCGAAACCAGTTTCATTGATGAAATTTCGGGGCCTGTTCCAGGTACAAAGACAACCGGGCTTATCCTTGGCCAGGCGGAGAAAGCCACTTCATTTTGTATCCCGAGAGCGCCAACCAAACGATATACACACAAAGGGTTAAAGCGTCCGACGCAGGACGTTATTCCTGCCAAGCGAGAAACGACACGACCACCTTGGAAGGCGACATCACTCTCTCGGTTCTTGGTAAGCAATCTACTCATCCTCGGATTAACCTCCGCGTGTACATCAATATATCTCCGTTCGTGTTGCAACAATGCAATTTTATCACTTTTATCTTGTTGCCGGCGCTTCATTAATTACGTGGCAAACGTTCGCGCGTTCTTCGTCACCCCCCCCCCCCTCATCCACACATTTTACCCCCACCCCACCCCCACACTTTGCGCACAAAGTTGTATTTACCGGCAGCAATCTTTTACTCTTTTCTTGGAGCGGGGAAGGGGGTATTATGACGTGGAGTAAAAATTGCGCGGGAAAACTATGAAAGGAGTAAGAGTTATAGTACATTTTAGTGATATAACGGGTTATATGTTGGTTTTTGGAATTGAATTTAATTATCGTGAATTCGTTGCGGTGAAACTTATTCGTTTTGTTAAAAACTTATTAAAAAAAAAGTTGAATTTATAGAGCCGAGCAACGAAATTTTGAAAGTACACTGAGAAAAATAGACTGTTATGTAGACTGTTATACTAACAGTCAGACTGTACAGTCAAGACTGTTAGTATAACAGTAAGTACTGTTTGTCTAACAGTCTATTTCTCTCAGTGTAGTTTGTTATAAAATTATTAGTTTGGTAATAACTGGATAGTTTTTATAATAATATTTTATTGTATTAATGGAATCAAGATATTCTGAGAATAATTTGGATGATTCAAAGAAATCCTGTCCACGAGAATACTGATGAAACGGTAATTTATTCGGAAAGTCACTTTGTCCAACTTTTTTTTATTTGTGCAATTAATAAAGAAAAACGCAGTGACCCGTATTCGGCAGCGACGAATTATTCCATTCAATTACCAACAGTTCTTGGCGATTCGCTGGAATAAATGCATGACTGCCTAAAAAAATGTTACTTAAACAAGCAAAATTTTTACCACGGAATCCTCGTGTATCAATTGTCATTGGTTGCGATTAATAAAAACAAAAATGCAATTAAATTTGTATGAAACAAACATTGAAAACATTGAAATAATTTTCAATTAAATTAAAAAAATTTCGAATTCATCTATGACGATTAAATTGATCGTTACTGTATCTTGAAAAAAATATTATAATAGTTATTGAGTGATACTTAAATGTCCCAACATTAAATTCAAAGATCAATAATCTATAAATTAAATCCATCAAAATTCGTTAACAACATTTTAGATCATAAAACTTGCAATGTATAATTTAATTTAATTTGTAATTAAATCAAAATTGGACAATGTTAACTTTTTAAAAGAACAATAACTATCAGTACAATTACACTATCACGCACATTATCAAAAACCAAACATCCCTTTACGTGAATCAAAACAATACGTTGTTAAATCAAAACAAATTCTATTTTCCAAAATCCGCTCCCTTCGTCCGACATTACAGTTTCGCGCATCAACCAAAAAGTTGGTCAATAATTCGTCACTTTTGTTTAACGCAAAAAGCAATTTTTTCACCCACGCGATGTCATTTTAAAAGAACGACGAGACACAACGAATTAACAAACCAAAACGGAAATGTTTTGCGCAACGTCAAACTCTTAAAAAATATTGCTGAAAAGGAAAAATTGAAGGGATTGAAATAAATGACGAGCAAACAAGACAAAATGAAATAAGAAGCGTCATTTTTTTTTATTGCGCAAAGGATTGAACAACGTTTTGATCCTGTTCCGTCGCTGTTTTTGATGCGAGATGTTTCGAAACGTTCCTCTCGCGTTCCTCTCTTTCCGCAGACAACTCTTGCTGAGTTTCGCGCACGGTCGGCCACTATTTTTTCATTAGCCGGGGCACCTAACGGGGCCATATTTCACGCACAATCGATACAAAGACGTGATACAAGCGCGGAAAGATGAGTCGCCCGCGTAATTTTTATCTCGCCCAGCAAATGTTTCTCTGTTTTCATATTTTCGCGCCTCCGTGAATGATATTAATGGCCCTGCAGAGGAGACGCACCCCTGAGACTCGTCCTCTTTTCCCCCATTTCTTCTTTTTTTTTTTTTCTAATTCTCTTTCCTTTTTTCCCTTTCGCTTTTTTTCTCTCCCAGCCAACTTTCTCCCCTTTTTTTCATCTCCATTTTATTTATTTGCACATTTTTTCCCTCCACCGTGTTCCCCCTTTATCTTTCCACTTTTAATGATGTAAAATATGCTTTCGTTGCTGCGCGTTGCGCCGCTGAGCAACGGATTTTGATATACTTCAAGTCAAGTTTCGCGATATTATTTCGGATGGGAAATTCAAACGCACCGCACGCGATGATTTTTAATGGATTTTTAATAACATTCCGAGAAGTGGTATCACGCGGAATTTCACTGCAATTCGATTTGACGGTAAAATTTTTAGCGCTCCGGAATTCGTTGAAGTACAGGTACTTGACAAAAATAAAAAAATGAAAAACACGAAAAATTAATTCTTTTGTTCAAAGTATAAGTCTCTTTATTTAAAAAAAAAAAAATAAATAAAAAATAAAAACGTCTCATTTATGTAAATGATCGTTATATTCAACCGACAAAGGTTTCATTAAAATCGAAAAAGGAGATTAAAATCAAACTCATCTAAAAGATTGTCTACCAATAAAGGAAATAAATTTTTGGCAGAGAAAAATTAGTGCAATCTTATTTGTTATTACGATAACATACTTAACAATTTTAGTCGAATGTGTATGTAGAATATATTGCTATTCATAAATGAAAAAAATGCTTGTAATACGAAATAATTTGCAATCAATAGCGGTGCTAATTACATACTTGCATCAATAGTTATTTTTCTCCATCTAAGACTTGTTTTTACCGCGTCTACTGACAAAAAATGGTGATATTTTAATTGACTGTGTAGCTCCTTCTGGGAAAAAAGAATCCATTTCAATAAAAAAGATTCCTTTTGTGAAAATATTGAAATGGAAATCCTTTTCAATCGAAATGCAAAATTTTGGACCAAAAGGATATTTTTAAGAGTGTAACTATTAACTCTTTTCACAAATCGCGCCTGCGGAATATTTTTCTTTCACCCCTTCCATTTCATGTGAATTTTTCACGCGACACACGGCGCATAAATCTCAACGCCATGAAATTAATATTCGCGCCCGGGATGATTCAAATGCGTCACGAGGTTTGTGAAAAAGGGGGGGGGGGTCAGCGGGAAAAAGAAGGACCACGTTTTCGTGGCAAAAGAGCTGATCTTGGGCGTATACGGCACTGCAACATCATCGACCGACGTGTAAACACGGCGCTGCGTGTAACGCAGCGTAGGAAATTGTATTTGAGATTTCAAATAAACTGTCACCCTCGGGCGATTACGACTTTTGCCGGACTCGTTGGACGAATCGATAGCCGGCAAATGCGAAACTTCGCTTCGTACAATCTGATGCCCGGATTTTTCATTCGACACTTGCCGTCGCGTGTTTAAACAATTTCCGACGATTTGCGAGGGGCAAGTTGGATCTCGATTACGGGGCAAGTTGGTGAATGAAGTTTGGAAACACCGTTGGCTAGCTCGTCCACCAAATCGTTGCTCGGATTTGCTTTAATTCGGTTCCATTGGAGGGATATGTTATTTATTGAATTATTGGTTATCGATTGTATTTTCAATGAAAATATTTGTTCAATCATGTTCCGAAGATTTTCCTGCTTCATGATTTTGAACTAGGAAAGAATTGTTTTTCGTTTTTTGAACAAAAATTCGAAAAGCGTGCAAAATGAAGCGAGCGTTCTTACGTTTAATGAAATTTTTCGAGCCGAAAAGGCCCGCGACTTAACAGCAAACATTATTCGACCGTTAAACATGCACGATAATCGTCCGCCGAATCACATTTTGCCGCATTTCGGTGAGCGCGCGCCTCTTGCTTCGAATTACGACGGCGAACGTAAATTTGTTAAAATTCATCATAAATCCGGTTAAAAAATTCTTCGCGAATTCCCGGGCCGAAAGGTAAACACGTTAATAAAAAAGTTCTAATATATTTCACGGAAATATCTCACGGCGTCGTAATATCGCGTGGAATTCGTCAATACGGTGAACTTTTGTCGGGAATTGTTAACGCTCGATTTTTCGCGTCGAGACAACTGAGCGCTACGAACGGGACACTGCGCTGTAATTACAACGATTGCTCGAGAACAATTTTTATATATCATACAGAATAATAAAATCAATAAAATAATAGAATTACATATCAATATTCATTGTTAATATTGATATTTAAAGAAAAAAATTAAGAAAAAGTTATCCATACAGGAAAATCAAAAAATTAAATGATTTAATAAAATTAAAACATAAAATAATGAATTTAAGTAAATAAAGAAAATAAAATAAGAAAGAAAATATTAAATAATTAAAATCCAAATGTGTTTGAACGAATGTGTTTGAACTGCATTTACATGCAGCAATTTCATCCTGAAATCCATTGTCATTATACGAAAGCTGATACACTAGCAGTACAACTTCGACTTCAATGAAAACCTTAATCATTGTATTTAAATTTAACACTTGTCCGATGAAATTATTTTTAACGACATTGATCGATTTTCCAATTGTTTGAACAAATGATTCAGCGAGCTGTTGTCGCAGTGCAACTGAAAAACGCGGGGGACGTAACTGTTTCATTAATACAACTAATTATTGTCGGAAAGTTTAATCGCAGTTGTAACGCGAAATAAACTTGTCAGTTGACTGAATCAAATTACGCCGCAGAGTGAGCTGTTGCTAATTTTTAACGAAACGTCCCCGTGGCTTTAACTGGCTTCTCTTGATTGCGGCAATGAGACGACAAATTGAAAAAGTAACTCGATTTAAGGCAAATAATATTTATTCTTTAAGCTGATTTTGTAGACGATTTTCCATGATTTTATTATATGATTACTCAAATTTTATTTAACGAGTAACAAATTTTACTGTTCATTTCACATCATTTGTACAATCTAATTAAAAATTGCAAATATTAATACTGAGAGTATTGAATTAGTAAAAGTTATTATTAAATTGTTCGTTTATCGTATCTGAATAACAATTTATATGTTCTTGGTTCAATAAATCATTCATTAATAACTGAAGGAGTCACCTTAAGTTTAATATAAAAACCTTAAGGTATCACCTTAAGGTTGATGAAAAAATTTAAAGTCACTGAGAAATCATTTTTCGACGACTGAAGAAGAATCATTTTAAGATGAAAAAAATCACTCTAAAGTAACAGAAGTCACTTTGCGCTGACTCAAATATCATTTTAAACTTACTGAGAAAAAACAATAAAGAAAATACTTCCAATTTACTGTAAAGTTAGCTAAAGAAAAAAAATGCCTCAAGTTACTCAGAAATCATTCAAAATGACTTAAAATAATTTAACAGCAATTATTGAGCTTTTATTCCCAAAACCATAAAGAAACCGTAAAATTATTAAAAGTTTCTTCAACGAATAAATAAAATCAACTCTTTCCCAAACTTCTACCGATTGCTCGATGCAATGAAAATAAAATATAAATGTTAATTAACCAAGATGAAAATAGAACCGAGCATTCATCTCGACGCGCAGACACGAACCGTGCATCGCGAAACAACGCGTGTTGAAACGATGGTTACGACTTGGAACAATAAACCGAGCAAAATAACTTTGGCCCCACTTTCGACCTAGACGAGCCATCAAAATCGCACGCGCGTTTCAAATTTATAACGACACTTGAAGTTAAAAGGCCGTGCAGGTCGAACGGACCGACAAATAGTCCGAAAAAAAGTGCTACAAAGGGGAATGGGAGGAAGCGAAGGACAGAATATATATATCATAAATTGAGCCACGTGAATATGCCGGGCTGTCATCGGGTTAGTCAAGCGTACTGGAAAATGGTTTCTAAGCGTGTGCTCGCATTCATGTGCCGATTGTGGTTAAAAAAAGAAAAAATAAAAAATACGAGTAGAACGGGGAAGACAAAATAAAAAAAAAAAAAAATTAAGCGAATGAAAAGGGGAGTAAAATGAAAGATCTGAAATTGTCTCGAAGAATGCTGGACCAATAGACATCTCGCACGGATAAGATTGAAATCGCATTCCATTTGTCAAGAGTTCACTTTTTTCCAACGTAAAGTTATGCATGGATAAACATTTGCATTGGTTCCTGAGCAGCGATGCATTTATGCGATGTGTACACGTGTGTTCATGTGAGTGACGTTTTTGACGAATTCAAAATTTACTTAACTTTGAATGTAAAAAGATACGCTGGTATTGTTAATAAAAAATAGGCGAATTGTTAGTTGGCTAGATAATTTGTTTTTCTTCTGTTTTATATATATGTAGAAGTATGTTGTTTGTTCACAAAATAGAGCGTATATTGAAATTAAATGTGAAAAGTTAAAATGAGCGCAGCGGAAATTAATTAAAACTTTGAAGTTTTGTTTTAAGAATAGAAAAGGAATTTATTAAAAAATAACAGCATTCCTTTCAGTTGTTTACTTATTTATTTTCGCTAATTAATTTTTACTATTTTTTATTTGTACTTATTTATTTTTTATAAGTAATTACTTTTAATTACTGTTTAATAATAATTATTAAACCACACGCACAGAAATATATAATCGAAACAACAAATAGAATTTCGTTAAGCTAATCTTGTTAATTTTGATTCATAAAAAATATAAATACGTTTTGTTCATTTGACAATATGTTTTTGTGGCTCGAATATTATCGAAATCATTTTGTAAATGCATTACATGTACGGTTACATTGACAAAACAGTTTTTCTTTTCGCGTATTAACACCATTAATACTAAGCAATTTCAATTAATTCGTCTCGCGAGAAAAAAAAAAAAAAAAACACACACAAGCGATTCAAATTATTCCGGCGCAGTCGATCATGAATGGCGGAACGTCGATGGCCAACACAAATAACGAAACTTAATGAACTATCGACACAAAAATATTTTCATTCAATTGCTTAAATTAGCGACGTCACCACTTGAATGAAATTCTATTGATTGAATCGTTACTTTTGTTCCACCGCTCTAATCCGATATCATCGAATACCGTCGCTTTCTTGTTCGTTTTCGCAACCCTCCCCCGATACCAATATTTTTATTGAAACGGCACCGAGAAAAATATAAGTGACATTAAGTAAGTACAACTTGAAGTGTACAAAAGTAAAAAATTCACCCAAAATGAAAAATTCGATTGAACAAAATGATACAATTATTTAGGAATCGCTAAAGTCTCAAATTTTCGAGTTTTTGTGTAATTGAGTATTTGTACTATGATATTCATCTTGAAATGCCAACAATGAGGATGTCTAATAATTTATATGACGCAATTTCGTTGTTCGATTTCAAAGTTCAATGGTTTACCTAACTATATACATGTAAATTGCAACGCCACTCTTTAAAATCAAATCGCATATGCATTACATTTTATATTCATATGTTCACCTATAAATATTAACTATAAATATTCATAATATCATGTAACACACAAATATAATAAAGATCACAAACTTGAAAAAAAAAAAGAAAAAACAAACAAACTGTTCCATTTCAATGATTATATAAAATACAATAGTGGAAAATATAATGATAAATGTCTATAAAAATAAATACTTAAAAAACTGTCTAACAATTTAGTCAGCTTCAAATTTGTCGATTAGTTTCGAGTAAAAGTTAATTTTCACATATGTTTAACTTTAATTTGACTATAAATAATCAAGAATAATGTTTGTTGGTCGAACGACGAAACGTTATCGATCGCCGATCACTGCGCCAGCTCGCATCAGCCGCTTTTTATACCCCACTTTTTATGGCCTTAAAAGTGGGATTATTGACTCCCCGCAGCGAGCGACTCGAGTGGAAGCGTCGCGGGCGCTCGACACATTTCAACGAGTTAATTAATATTCGAAAAACCGCCCGGCGAAGCGCGAGTCGCGTTTCGAGCGCTGTTTTTCTATCGTCTTAAGCAGACAACCGGCCGGGAAGTTGGAGCCCCGAAACCGAGCAACGGTAAAGTAAACTCGACCCGAGCGCAGCATCGTATGATAATTCGATGGCGCCCGGGCCAACTTCCTTAATTGAACAAACACGATCGTGATTAATTGCTCGCGAGCGTTATTGAAATTTCATCGTAGTTTAATTTCATAATTGCGCGAAACGCCGGGCGTTTATTTGCCGTAATGGGCCGTGCGATATGACTGCGTCATTTTGTAACTCAAGGCGAGAGCGGTTGAATTAATTGACGAATGGAAACGTAACGCGGCGCATCCAATCTCGTTTTCAGGCCGGATAAAAGCTCCTTCCGACAACTCGATTCCGTTGTTTTTAACGCGATTTCGAAGTCGGGGCAGCGATTCGAGGAAGGTAGAAGGGCGAATTTCGTGAATAAAGAAATGTTAGTTTTATGTGAAAGAAAGGAAAAACGATGCGACTTGAAGATTTATGAATATATATATATACTTAAATATGTATAACATACATGCTATAGTTGTAAAAAAAAGTTGTTGGAATAAGGATATGATGTGTGTTTTATGTATCCGTTGATGAAACTTGTAATAAAATTTACCATAACTTATTGGAGTTGTGTGATAAGGTGTGTAATGTGTAAAATATTACTATACCATTCTAATACATTATTCATAGTTCATACATGGTATAATAATTTTTTTCTATAATAGTATGACAAATTTTGTCATAATTATAGTATTATTTGAAATAATACAAATGACATTTTACTATACTATATAGGAGATATTATTTTCATGGTATGGTAATGTTTTGTACACTTTGCACGATACCATTGCACCCAAATAACTTATGGTGGTTTTTATTGTAATTTTTTTCTGTAAAAATCTTACGTGAAAAAAAATTAATAGAAAAAACCGAACAGAATAATATTATTAAATTTTACAATTCAAATGGTAAAATGAAAAATATAATTTAAATAGTAGTTTATCAATTAAATAACATCACACTAGTAATTTTCGTGTTTAGAAAGGTATGACCATACGTTTTAATTGTATTGAATCAGTTATCTTTGAACAACAATTTCCGGTGAAATATGTATCCCAACTTTCTCAGAAAAGATAACAATGTTTCTCAGCGCTGTGCTTTTTCAAGTATAAACTCATCCTACACAACACATGTTGATTCCTAAAATTTGCATCGTAATTCATCGCAATCTCTTCATATTTTCGGGCAATTTTATCACCTCTTTCGGCCCATTCACATCACGCAGACTGGAAAAGCCGAAGAAAAACGATACGCGCTTTGGCGAAGTTTCGCGGTTCCAGCGGAAGAGCCGAAAAATCGGATAAGCAAGTTTCGTCTTAGTTTCGACAGGAGCGCGGGCGCTTTGAGATAGGTGTTATCGGTGGCGCGTCGGCAAGTCACGGGAAGAAGCGCCGCAGTTTCGGGGGCTGCGGGCGGCTTATCGCGCGGGCCGCCAGGTGGCGCGCGCGAGCCGAGCGCGAAACGCCGAGCGATAGCGCTATCGCTCGGCGCGGGCCAACTTGCGGGATTACGATTTGTCGGCGGCCAAAGCGCTATCGCCGCCGGATAAAGAAGGCATTAATCACGCAACTTTGCCGAAGACTGACGCGGGCATAAACGCGCGGACTAAATTACGGCAGTTTTGAATATGATTTCGGGCGATAAGCTCGCGTAATTGGGCATCGGCCATTGTTCAACTTTGCGTTATTTGTTGCCGAATTAGGTGGCCCCGGAGGAAATCATCGTTCATCCTTCTACCGCGGAACCGCTCCTTTTTACGTCTGTTTATCCGGTTACTAATGCGCGCCGCGAGAAAAGTCTCGACGATTTCGAAATTAGATTGTTTCTTGCGGAGAGACGTTGATTCTCGGGTCGCTTAGTGGCTTCCGATGAGATGTTGCGCCTTACATCGCGAAAGCTAGTGTTTAAAGACGAAATATTCAGACATTTTTTTTCTAAGCTTTGAAATTATTTAACGTAGAAACAAAACATTCGTGATTGATTCAATTTTAAGACATTCAAAACTTGTTTGAAATTGAAGTGTGTTTGAAAATATCGTAGGCAAGTGTTTTGTAAACATTTTCAATTTTAAATAACATTAATGCATTTTTTGTTAAATATTTCTTCAACGCTCTATTTTTCATGCAAATTTTACGATTAAATGTATGTAACTAATAAAACTAATACCCATTCAGTTTCGATTTACAGAGCTCGATTGAAGTAAATGTTGAAAGTAAAATTAAAATTTGTTTCGTTCGATTTAAATTTTGGGCGTAAAGAGCGTACATTATTTGTATGTCGATTAATTTCCACTGTCATATAAGACGGCCTTAATTTGCAATTAGTCCCAGCGATGTAGAAACTTTGAATAATTAATCATTGGTCACAAGACGGATTTCAGTCTTTCAAGCCGTGTATTTTGTTACTACTAGATGCTAAGTTTATTGTCATCACAAATATTAGACAAATAAACACCTCACGTTCATATGTCTTTGTTGATGTAAAGTGAAAATTCATAAATTTCACATGTCAAAATATTTTGATAAATTATCGAATGGAATCGGCATCAATTTGAATCCATGCTCGAGTTTGAATTTTAAAACAAAGCAAGTGTTTTTTAAATTTTAAACTTCCAAAAGTAAGTCTCCATACTATAAACATAGTGATACTATAATATTCAAATTAATTAACAATTTTTCATCAAGAGTATATACATTTCAAAATATATTTCGAAATCAGAAAGAAAAAAGAAACAGATTTCAGAATCGAATCGAAAAAACTATTTTCAAATAAAACGAATTTATCTTCAATTCATCTCGAAATACCATTGCAAGAAAATAAGAATGATTTCGAATGCGAAAGATGATTGTTGCGAAATGCAGTTTAGCATGCACCGTACCGTTTCTTAAGACACGTTCTAAAGAGGATCAAGTTGTCAGCGAACGATCGTAACGAATGATCTGAGTGAACAAGCGAGTGATTCCGTTTGTCTCGAAGTCGATATTGAAAATTCGCGGCAACATTTATCCGACATTAATTCAGCAAGACGTCGGCGGTTTCGCGCGTGTAAACATGCATGCATTAAAGCGATACGGAGCAGGTTTCGCACAAAGGCACGCATTATTGTCGTCCAGCGCAAGCAAACCCGAGGCAAGGTGACGCAAACAATGCAGCAGCCGAGCCGTACAGACGTCTGACGTCGTGAGAGTCGGACATCACGTAGCATTCTTGGAAGTTATTTGCCGGCAAAAGGGGTTAGCGAGGCTTTCGTCCTGTCGCCTTGTGTTATACAACCAGCTACAGTGCTATCAGCTCGCTAAGTCCCAGCGATGTATATATACATCGCCCGCAACTTCGGAAACTCGATCTCAATTTCGAAGGCTGCGCTGATCCTGTTAATGGATTCATTTTTCAAAACAATCCGGCATGTATAATCTTTCTTAGTTAATAACTTGTCTTGAGCTACTGTTTCGTCGTCGTTGACCAAAATGTTTTGGTATAACAATATTATTTTTTAATCTGAGAAAAAAACGATGGAAAATGGAGTTGAAGTTTCCAACGTTTATTAATAACCGAAACTTAATTATTTAGTTATATATATTGTAATCAAAAATGAAATAATTATATCCTCAGGCATTGAATTATTCTAATTTCTTCTTGTAAAATTATTTAATCAAAAAATAATTGTACTTGTATGAAAAAAAGTATATTTGATTTTATTTTCGTTTGTTAAAAAAAGATTGGAAACTTTAAGAACATCAAAAGATTTTTTTAGGTAACATTCATTTGTTAGTAATAACACTATAAATGTAAATTTTAATTTATCTGTATATATGGTATTTATCCATTTTCAATTTTCGAGATGTTAAAGGTTAAACTTTTTAAAAGTTAGTATTCCAGTGAATGAGTTCATTTAATTGTTATTGAGTAAATATTTTCTGCATTTTTATTTAAAAAACGTATCTGTTGTTAAAACACACAAAATTTAATGTGTGAAAAAAATGACTTTTTTATCAAACCAAAAAATATCAATTTTCTTTAATAAGAAATATTATATCCCATTGGAACAAAGTTCATCTTTTTAATTTTTAAATTCGAAATTCGTTCTTGGCATACACCCTAACTTTTTTCTCAATTCAAACTTTTTTTTTATAGATATCAATAACGTTAGGTTGTTAATTTTATTTTCAGCGACAGAAAAAAATCAATTTGAGTATGTTTTGCCATTGACAAATGGATAGCGTTGCGATAGCTTTCAATGGTCCGAATCGGCGGAAAATGTGCAGCTTCGGCGTTAAAATAACAGGACGTGTACGTGCAACTACGGGCTGCGTCGAGTTACGTAATTTTTTCTTTCTTTTTTTTTTTTTCATTTCTCGGCGTGTGTAAATTGGAGAAGCGTGGAAGTGCACGGAACACGATACCGAAAACATGAAAAGACAACGACGTACGAGCCAGGCACACACGCCCCGAAAGACAACTTTGACGGCCGCAAAGCCGAACTAATTAGGCCCCCGCACATTTTCGCGGCTATGTCAAACGCTGAACGCGAAATTGACGCTGCTTCGACAAAGCCAACTTATGGTCCGGAGAATTGACGCGCCGTACGTTTAAAATCACGTTACTCCTTTCAATCATCTCAGTGCATTTTTTCATCTAAAATCTACCGGAATTTTCGTGATTTTATTTTTACACTATATTTGTTTTTGAGTCATGCATAATTAGATGAATACTCATATAAATTCTTATAAAAATTATATAAATTATATTTAAATTAACTTAAACTACTTACAAATAACAAACGATTAAAAAAAGGAAAAACATACACTCTTAAATATATTCTTTTGGTCCAACATTTTTCACTTCGATCGAAAAGGATTTCCATTTCAATATTTTCCCAAAAGAAATTTTTTTTACTCAAAAGGTCCCTTTTCTCTAAAAAGGAGTTACAAAATTGATTAAAATATTATTATTTTGAATGAAAATTTATTCTTTTTCTTTTCAAATTAATACTCTTGGTTCAAAACGATTCACGATGATTAAATCGGATTACAAAAAGAAAGGAATTTCTTTTCTAACGAAAAGTGTATTTTGGTGATTGTATATTCTCAACAGTGTCGACAGAAGTGTTTCCAACGAAGCACTTGTTTTGATTTGCGATAAGAAATGTCGCGTCTTCCGCCAAGTCGAGCACGAAACGAAAACGAGCCGACGTTGAAGCGAAAGGCCGTTAGTTGTTTAACGAAACGAGCAAGAGACGGTAGCTCTTGGTCGCATAGTTGGCAGCGCGAGTGGCGCTCGAAGACGCGCATCCTTGTCACGCGACACCGCCTTTGAGTGATTAACATTTCCCCGGAGCGATCGTGGCGCGCGCTGCTGTCGCGCATAATTCGCTCAAGTTCGGTCAGCCGGCTGGTTTCCGTTTTGTTGAAAGTGGCCTCGCCGAGCGTGGTTATCGTATAACTAACCGCGCAAACGTGCCATTTCAAAACAGCGTATCGCGTTGCCCCTGGAGCTGCTTAACCCGGATATCTTATCGCGGCATAAGTGCCCGGAGTTTCGTTCTCGAAATGCTTCGCTCGCGTCTCGGCTGTTTCGCCGGCCGCTTCAACGGCCGGAACTCAAACTCACCAAGATGTTGCGTATAAACGATTACGGGCAAACAAACGTGCTTCATCATCCAAAGGGCATCTGTTTGCCTTCCATTAACTCCTTACTTTTGCTTGCCGCGTTGAGAACGCGCGCGATACCGCCGCGGAAATTAGTTTCACTTTGATTTCAATACTTAGTTGCATTTTGGATCCAAGTTCAATTAGAGCTTGATGATTATAATTAGTTGCGATGAAAGCTGCGGTTCAGTCGAAAAAAAGGGAGTTTTAAACATGGCATATGAACGGTTATTCAACGCGTATTATTTATTTTAATTGTTTATGTAAATCGCAGTAAGATACTGATTTTTTCGTGTAAGTTATTTATTGATTATTTGCTTTTTTATTGATTCAAATGACTTCGATGATTTTTGAATAATTTTCCGAATAAAAGAGTTAAGTTTTAAATTAAAACTCTAGGTATAACAGAAGTGTTTTAAATTGCAATGTATATTGCAAATTACACCGTTATTTTATTAAATGTTTCTAGAGATCGGTTTTCGTGGCGTTAAAATATTTTTTTGCTTTTTTTAGTGCATATTGCAGATTTTATTTCAAATTGTTTAACTTAATTTCGATAAAAGATAATATGTATACAAAAAAAAAAAGGTTTAGAAATCACAAATTAATGAATTCATCATTACCTCAAATTAAAATGCTTTTAGTTGAAACGCAGGCAAAGTGAACTGCTTTGATTGTTCTTTGTGTCACGTGATTGTACACAAGTGCTTGGGTAGAAATTGAATGAGCTTTAGGCACGGAAGTAATATACTATAGAACACTTCGTACTGTTACAGTCGGGCTCTCTTCATGCATAATGACAAGTCTTATTAATGACTTTGTTTTATGCAGACGTTGCATAGGATACGAACATTTGTGTGTCATAAAATGTCACACTTGTTAGGTTTCATAAATAATGTTCAATGTAAAAAAAGTTTTAAGACTCGATATGTATTAAATCCAAATGGTGGACTTTGAATGTTTGAAATTACGAGATAATATGCATTGCAACGTAGTGCATATTCAACATTGTGCAACGTGATACCTCGTATTAGTTTACTTCTTCAATTGATAAGATTTGACCATTTACGTCTGGTAACAAATAAATTTCGCGAGGTTCTTTTCTCGATTCGCGTTATTTGAAACTTTTAAAATCTTGCATCGAATAAATCCCATAATAAACGAAGTTATTCAATCGCGCACTAAAACATGTTCGAACCAAACGAATTGAAAAATGATCGAGAATTTTATGTTTCAAACGTTTTCATAGAATTGTATCAAATACACTCATTTGTTAATAAAGTAGAAATACATTTTTGTCTGTAATTACATCGATATAGAAAAAAGTCAAAGAAATTTTAATAAATTATGCATAGGCAGTTTGTAACGAAATTCGTGCAACGAATTCGAGCGGGAAACAGTTTCGTTGATTAAAAATCAAAATTAGCGCTCAATAAATTTGGCGCGCGTATATAAAGAATAAATATTTCGTTTCTTCGTCCATTTTTTCCGACTAAATTGATCGAAATTTGATTTCGATGCATCGAAAAAATAAAAGAATCCAACACAGGATATATTCAACGCATGTTTTTGTTCTGTAAAAAAATGACTCTTTCAAAACTTGTTTTATCTCCCCGAAATCGCAACTTTTATCACGATAATTACTCTTTTGTGTATCGGAATTCAAATTCCAACAGAAAGTTCGACGTCTAAAAACAGTCGCTCGAACGTAATCACCCAAAGCACTAATTTTCACCGAAACCCGATTGTCGGAGCTCTGTTTGTCCTTAACGAGTTTACGCACGATCCTTTGGCCGCGCGGCCAGTTTGACGTAATTGTCACGAATGACGATATTTGCCCGTTCGGGAGGATGCCATTCGATTTTGGGAAAATTGACGCGCCAGTTCAGTCGCTCGAACATTAAAGCGATCATTTGAGCATTTATTACTAATATATTAGTATCTTTTTATATCAAAACGTTCAAATTGACATTTTTTTCACGATATACATAATCATTTTAAAAGAACGATTTTACTATATTTAATAACTTGGAAACGGAATTATAAAAAAATAAAGTGTAAAAATTCCAACATTCGTAATGAAGATTTTATTATTTATACGAATTTATTTTTTCAATGCAATTTCAATATTGGAAATGTGATTTTAATCATATCAGCCATATCGAGCTGAAATATTTTAGCACTCAAAAAAAAAAAATTGAATCGAGGCTAAAGAGGTTAAAGAAGCTGCAATTTTAACCTCCTTTCAACCTTAAAATTGCGGATAATTTCAAAACTGCAACATTGAAAAGAGGTTGAAAATTTTCACTCAAATTTATAATCGATATTCCATATTCCTTCTCATCTAAAAAAAACCTGAAAGTTGTAAAATGCTTACACGTATCTCATTTTAAAACGTTTATTTCAAGTCCGCGTCCCTGCCGATACAACTTAAAATCGAAGAAAACGAGCAAACGTTTTCACCGTAGAACCGTTCTCAATATTTCACCTTTGACCCGGGCGCGCGACGCAACGTCGCGGAACTCGATTCCGTAACGCGCTTTCACCCCCGGCGCGACTCGTTTTCCGAAAAAAAAAGAAATAAAAAAACGAGCGAGGCGCCGTCGCCGATCGACTTCACTTCGTAAACGGAGTTTGACAAACGTTGGAAATTTGTGGAATTCCCGAATAAGAGGAATAACCCGGCGCGAGGGCCGCGCCTGGAATTTTAAAATTCTCGAATATTGGCGCAAAGCGTCGTCGGCGCGCGACTCCCGGCCGCCATCTTTGCCGCCGTTATTTGCCTCTTATGAAAATTCACCTGGAACGCGGAACTTTGGATATTCCAGTGGATAGTTGGTGAATATCTTGCCGAAATATCGCCCGAGCGGAGAATCGTCGTAACGAGCTTGTATTGGGAGTTACGGATCTCTTGTTTCAATCTTCAACTTGTCAACGGCCGAGTCAGTTTCTTGACACTGTTTCGCTACTAAGTAATCAAAGCAGTGTCGCTTTTCTTGTCGCGTCACAATCCCGCGATTGAATTGTTTTGCAAATTCAATTAAACTTTTTGTTCACTGAAAAAGTTATTTCCCCCTTTTTCAATTCATTCCCTTTGCTTCCAACAGTCAATTCCAACGAGGGTACGTTTTTTGATGAATAGAAATTTTGATATCGTATAAGAAAATTTGTTCTCGTCAAAATATCGAGATAAATTTGATCTAACCAACAAGTTTTTCCTTTACTCAATGCAGCCTTTTCGTGAAAGAGTGGCGCGCGACATTTTCCCTCGTACCAAAGCAGCCTCGCCATTATATCTTCTCAACTTAATAATTTTACAACAAAAAACCGTTCGCCGGCTAAATAAAAATCTTCGACTCTATAACACGATGCCTGCCCTTAACCCAACCCCCCCCCCCCTTGATTTCCGTAAATTACAAAACAAAATCGTCAGATTACGAGGCAATGCAAAGTCGGCGGGAGCAGCCGCGGAAAACAAAAGGCCGAAGTAAATTACTTTGCCGCTGCCTGACAAGTCCGCTTTATTTCGCGGAGCAATAAGGCAACGTCGACCCCGCTTGTTTTTCCGTCTTTTTTCGTTCCCCCGCTCGGCCGCGGAAACTTTTTAAACCGGTTAAGAAGCCCGCCGGGAAATCGATTCATAATTAAACTCGGTTTAGCCGTGAGAATTGATTCGCCCGCGAAAGCGATTTCGCGTTCGAAAAAGGGGATCGGAGGCACGCGCCCGTAAAAAGTCCCGGCCGGTTAATCCGGCGGTTTTTCGCCGGCGGAAAGTTACGCCCCCTCCGGCAGCCGCGGCCGCAAACGAGAAGGAAATATAAGCCAAGTTTTTTCTCCCATAAAATTGCCGCGCGTCTTTTGACGCGGCTAACGAAGCCGCCGCGACTGATGTATCGGCCTCTTCGCGGCTTTTTCGACTCCCTCTCTTTCTTGCGATTCTTAACCACCCCCCTCACCCCTTCTCGTTTCTCCGCAGACATCTCCGATTTTAGCCCGCACTTTCCAATTTCATTTCGCCGGCGCCTTCCTCGCTCCCGCGGCGCGGTAAAAATGTTTTCACTCGGCCGATGAGACGTTTCTGTTTTACGCTACTTCCGTCGCCTTTAACCGCTTTTCTTTTATTCTCCCGTCGTTCGTTTCTTCCTCGTCCCCTGACTTGTTTTCGTCTCTCTCGATCTGTGAATTTTATTTTCAAGTTGGCTCGATGCGTTCGTTAGTAAATTTGAGCTATTAGAAAAATGAAACGGTACTTTAAAATAGGCTTATTTATCATAAGAAAAATGACATTACAATTAACATTGAAATGAATACTAAAAATACAAAATGAACGTTATTTTTCATTTTGTATTTTTCTTTGGGCGATTGCCTGTTTGTATTATTATAAATATAAATATAAATAAATATAAGT
>JABFOV010001380.1:0-25785 GCA_022817685.1 Aradophagus sp. ZL-2020
ATCAAAAACATGATTGAAATATATTCAAATATTGTAGTTTGCAATTTGCTTTAATCAGCCTTTATTTTTTTTTTTTTATTTTTTTTTTTTGCATAAAAAACGGATGAACAAATAATCATGAAACAAATTCCCATTGTAATTTAATTGTGAATCATAATAAATTGGTAGTTGTCAAGTTTCACTGATAGTAATTAATTTTTCGTTTACAAACAAAAACAGGTGGATCACATTTTCCTCTGGTCAAAATTCGCCTATGCTCTCCTACGCGTATTTGCGATGCTTCAAACAAGATGGAGAAGAGAAAGCGCTGTTTGCTATGTCCGCAAAAGCTTGATAGGAAAACGCAGTATATGTGCCTTAGATGCAACAAACCAATGTGTACCACACACAGGGCAAAAGTTTGCTCCTTGTGCATCTGAACGAATTATCTGTACTTCATTTAATCAAATTTGACAGTTCAAAAATAAAGTATTATTTTTCTTTTGTACGTCAGATTGATTAACAAATTTTATTTTCACCCAATTTTCGTTGCAGATATTTCATTTTGCATTTCGTTGCATTTTCTTACTCTAATTTAATTTAAATTTTGAGTTTGAGCAGAGTTTGAAGAATATTTCACTTTAATGATACATTTAATTGTTAATAAAAAGATTAATAAAATCAAAAGTTTATGAGACGTATTCAAGGGTTACATATAATTGTCACTTTGACAATTTAATTATTTTCAAAGTTGTCTTTTTTTTTAGTTAATGTTTTTAATAAGAAGGTAATATCCCTTTGAACGATTTCATTTCGTTTTTCATTTATATTTTTTAGAAAGAGAAATAAATTCAAAAGATGATCAAGCAATTAATATTTTTTGTTGAAAAATGTGAATAATGTCAATTACTACAACTTTGATAGTTGTCATGTTATGTATAGTTATAGTTTTAGTTATCAGTAATAAAGTTGTTTAAAAAGTTAGCTTTAAATTAAATTTTCATGTAAGATTCTGATTCAATAACATCGAGTATAAAACCTCAATTTTTTTATATAGGATACTTAAGAGGATATCAGTTCAAATATCATTAGTCTCATCAACTTGGTATCATCAAATCATGTTTTTTTTTATCTATTTAATATTATTTTGAAATACTGTCAGAATATTAATTAAGGTATTAAGCAAATATTCTCATAATATTTAATTAGTAAAATGACTATAATAATCCTGAATACTTTTATATAAAAATACAATATTAACGTAAAGATAAAAACATCGGCAATATTACTCTCAAAAAACATTAATACACGGAAAGAAATGAATAAATAAAATTTACCTCATTTTTGATGATTCTGATAATTGTACTATTTAATTACTAAAATTAATTCTGTTCATTTTAGTGTATTTTATTAATTGTCATTGTGCGAAGATATTTTGCAAATAATAACTCCATTCATGTCAATTATCAGAAAAAAAATTGACCTATCATGAGCTTATTTGAATCGAAAGTAAATTGCAACAATTCATTTCTCACCGTGTATCAACTTCAGCAATATTACAGTGATATCATAAAATGTCGCAAATGTTTATAAGGATTAATCCGTCCACTTTTACAAGCCAAAGACATCGGCAAACTCATGAGCCAACACACAAACACACCTATACATCTAAAAGCAGCATTAGATAACCAACAATAACCAAAGTAACGAAACGCTGCACAACATACAATAATTAAAGAATAATGATAATAAAAAAAAAAACTCTAAAAACATAGCTAAAGTAAGCTAAGAACGAAATCGTTTGATTCATATGAAATTCGTTGCGGATTTCGTGTTGAAATTTTAGTAGTGCGGTCGAATCTTCCAGCCAGTGGGTTCTGTGCAACAAGTACTCAGTCGCCACTTGCCCATCCGATGGCCGATTACCGCAGGTTATCCTGCCCGAGCTGCGGCCGCAGCTACAAGTATAGGGGCGGTCTGCTGAGACACGTTGCCGAATGCTTCTCGGAGAACGAGAAAATGGAAGCCGCGGCGGCCATGGTACAGCAACAGCAGCAGCAGCAATTCACCGCGAAAGACGTGAAGGTGCTTTACAAATTTTGGAGGTCCTAGAGATCGGCGCCGTGCGGCGTGTCTACGTCACAGAGAGAATTAGGGCTAGAGAGATGAATGAAATACGCATTGCAATAATGACCATCATTGCATCTCCGAAAACCATCACAATCCCCACCTTCCTCGGCACAGGTGGGTCTTTCCTGTTCCTGCGGTCGTCAACGTTTTCATCCCCTTGGTAGCACATGTAATCTATAAACTCCATCAATTTCTTTTCTTTTGTTTTTCACCGCAACTCTAAGGATCAATTAAATTTAGCTGTAACATCTTGGCTTGATAAGTGGTAAGCTGTTGGGCGATGATTGGACTGTTTCCATATGTGTACATGGTTGATAGTTTGGACTGATAGCTGGTTGATCCTCGGTAAAGGAAGATATCAAGTCTTTTGCTTTCTAGATATGAGTTCAAGTTGGAAAGGTGTTCTGTTAGTAGTACTCGCGGAAATCGTTGCGATTTGGATGTCAATATCTAAGAAGAAAACCATCTAGGATTCTATGCAGAAATTTGACACAGAAGCTTATGAAGAGCCTAGTTAATATTCAAAATAGAAACCTAAATGATCTAGGAACCTATCCATTAGGAATGTGTCCATCTAGGTTCACACTGGGCTAATTTTTGAATTAAATCAAAACCACGTCCACATACTTAGACCTATAAGTTAAGGTTCCATGTCAGGATCCCAAATGATTTTCTATGGTAGGTTCCAGTGTCAAATTTCTTCATAAGATCTTGAATGGGTTTTTTTGTTATAAATCTGGGTTGACAAATTGTATTATCGTCTGATTAAAATGAACTGAGTTCTTCATAGTAACTATACTAACTGAACAGAACGCTGTTCCCAGCTATATGATTTTACATTATTATCATACTATCATAAACGTAATGAATGAATTTTAATGCAATGATTACCAGTTTAGCAGTAATATTCTTATTTTCATATTAATATTTTTAATATTATTTTTTTTACAATATTAGGTACATATTGAAATAGTCCTTTTAATGTCTAACAGTCTTAATCTCACATCTTAAATGGGTTTGCATTTGTCAAAAAATGTATATTCCTATACATGAAATTTGGTACAAATTTTACTCGACTGATGGATAAATGCATGAAGAGACATTGTATATTTACAACGCATTATAATTTAATTTGCAATTGTAAATTTACAATATCATACTTAACATGCATATCGATATTCTTAAATTACTGGTTTTTAATACAAATTTATCAAAAGCAAACCTGACTTGAAACTGAAAATTCAGTTTCATTTTGATTGGTTTTAACTGAATTTAATTGATTTTTAGTTGTCGCAGGAGACCTTTGGCTTTATCTCTTGAAACGTAACAATAATTTATAAGTTTTGTATCATGAAAAAGGATGAATTTATATAAAAAGAATACAAGTACAAATGCATTCAATTGAATAACTATCGCTCTTATCCATACACCGATTTCAAGTTGAAAGCCAACAAAGGTCTACGACTCTTTCTTTACGTCAAAGACTTAAGCTCGTTTGCGGCCTAAAACGAATATCATTCTTTACAAGTCTGCTTGACTTTCAAACATTACACGTACTTTCTACACGTTGTTCTATCCTGCATTCAATTCCCGTCGTAGAGCCGACCCCGATGCATTGACCCCGTGACACGTTGCAATGTCTTAACGCCGTGCCTTTTGTGTTGTTGATTTGTGATTCTAACTTTCTTTTGTCCAAAGACAAGAGGGCGAGAGAAGTGCAAGCAGCTGGTTACCATTTTCGCAATAACACAGTAACATCTTTGACTTACATCATCAGCTAATCGACTATCATCCGAAGCGCTGCATGCGGTTTTGTTTGTCCAACTTTAATCATTCCATGCGAAAATCCGAGCACGCAAACGTCGACAAAGCCGCGGCTAATCTAAATTTCACCTTTGAACAGCTTGTAAATAACCGCCTGGAGTGTACACCATACATTTTTCCACTTTTCCTTCTTTATTTGTCCTTTCCTCTATGGTAACATCACGTTTATGTGATTCTGTTGATTTATGTCATCAAAGAATCATCATGTTCTTGTACATAATTGTTTTAAGACTTGCACAGGGGCGAGCTTAAGTCTTGCGTTACATTGCACGCTTGGCCCGTGCTTTAGCTAATATCAAGAAAAAGAATAACACAGTGCCACTTCAATGAACCGCGTTGAGAAATTCTTTCTTTCTGGAATATTTGATTATTAGTTTTAATAAAAGTAAATAAAATGCGATTGGCGCTTGGGTCAATTGATCACTCCGGTTCGATGATTAGATTGTTTAAAAACATGTTTAGCCTAAAATATTCTGAGACGTTAAGTTCAAATTCAATGTTTCATATAATTTATTCTTGAAAATATCTGACTTTTGAAATCAAGCTCATTTAGCAAGAAATTGTATGAAAAATTGAGTTCGAACTTCATTTTTTTTTTTGTATTTTTCAAATTATTTTAGATTAAACATACTTTTTACTTACGCTACAAAAATAAGTGTAAATTCGTCTAAATTTCAGACACTTTTGATATTTTAGACAAATATCAAAAATTTCTCTGAATGAGACATTCGTTTTTGCAGTGTAATGGACGATATAAAATATAATTTAATCAATTATATTCTACTAAATACTAAAATTCTTAGCATACACCGGGAATGTTAAAATTTGTCGAAAAAGAAAAAAAAAACGACAACTCTCAACGCGTTATCTAAAACCTGTGTTACTTTTGTATTCTTTTTCTTGAAAATTTGTGTCGACAATCGTATGCATGTGCCTTGTGCTTATGAACAGTCGGTTTCACCAATACTTTTCGATCGTTGGGATCACCTATTAATCATACATATTAATGCAAACAGTAAAATAAATTTTCGCGCCGGTACGCTCATTCTTAAAACAACAATGACTGGAAAAAAAGTCGAAGAATTGAAATTAAAATTACTGGTGAAAATTGACACGCACTTAGGACATGCTCAATAACCGTTGCCTTTCGTTGGAGACTTGAGCCAAATCGTCGTCCAAGACACTTTGACCCAAGTTATACTTTTAGAATTAAAATTGTTGCCTTTCGATTATAAATAGTCAAACGAACAATGAATAAAGGGAAAAATAAACATTAAAAAGAAAAATGGAAAAAGAGTAAAGTCGGGAGGGTTTATAGACATAAATTTGCGATGAGGAATGAAATTCCAAACACGCTGGTTGGCAAATTGTTTTAACACCGGGCTCCATGTGTGATTACAGTCGGCTTCATAGTGGACGGAGGCACGCTCGGCGACCCGAGGTATCGGTGCGTGATGTGCGGACGAGAGTACAGGTCGCGGTCTTCGCTCACACGACACTCTAGATACGAATGCGGCGGACTCGGCTCACGTTACACTTTCACCTGCACCCTGTGTGGAAAGTACTTCTGCCGTCCTGACCACCTCAAGCAACACATCCTCAACATCCACGGCAGCAGCACCATCTGCAAATAATCCGAGTGGCGCGAGATCGCGTCCCACCGTCTTCGTGGCATTTTCCTCGTTTCACATCATGACCTGTAAATTCTAGCGGCTTTGTTTCGAACACTGGTCGTTTGAGTTGCGTTTTGGATGACTGCGTGAAAATTGATGTGTCATGACAAGAACAATGTAATGTTGCTAATAATGTTCCTTAAATTAGTTTTACGACAGTTTTAGGAACATCACATAGCTGCTGTCATGATCAGTTGATGGAGTTGGATTTCAATTTTAAACCAAAATGTCCTTCCTTAAAATTTATTGATGTATTTATTTTACCCTTTGATCCAGGATGAATTAAGAAAGGTCCTACCCTGATGGAACATTATTATATACATTGTTATTATTACGTTTATTGTACGTATGAGAGGGGTACTGTTGGGGTATTAGACTTCGAGTGGTTTTTTCTCGTATAATATCTCTCATGAACGTAGGTGGACAGCGATTATAAAGTCGCTGAACAGGAACCTGAAGCAGGTTTTCAACATTCAAAAAATGGCAGATATAGTTTGGAGGACAAACAAGTGAAAATTTGTGGTAATAAAAAACGACTATTTTTAAAATCTACGTTCAAATTTGAAATTAGCAGCCCAGAGTAGCTGCATGTACTGAGTTTGATGAAAAACAATCAAATTGTTGTGTAAATCCGTCATTTCAAATTTTCTCTTTCTAAAATCTGATTTTAGATTCGTATTGAGCAATCTAAATACGAATTTTTATAAACAATGGACGATTATTGCAGAAAATTGAAGAAAAGTGCAAAATAAAGTAAAATATATAGTTGACAAACAAAATTTTGCGTTATATTTTGCAGTTTTTTGCACGTAATAAAGTAAGTAACAGTGAATTTTATTCGACTTCTATCCAAATTGAAATCTTCTTCACGTTCATCCGAAAGTTCAACTTTGCCAGTGTATTTTAAAAGCGTAAATATATTTTTGATATCTAATCCTAGTTCAAATATGTACATAAAATTATATCTAATAACTACCGACTGAGAAGACAGGTTATGAGCAGCTAATTTTCAAGTCCTTATGATAGTCACAAGACCAATCTTTCATTTGACTAATTCTAAATAAAATAAAATGAAACACAAACAATTAACTTGGAAGTTAGTTTTAAGGGAAAGAAATTTATTATAAACTGAACTAAAGAAAGTTGTTAACAAATGCAAATTACTTACGTTTTGTTATGTAATTTTAATTGTTTTTTATTATAAGAATATATTATAACAACGAACCACGCAGGATGAGAAAGGTATAACGTTTTAACACATTAATGCCCACAAAAAGTTCTTGTACAGAAATGTTCGCTTCGAGTTTGTTGGACCATGTTAATGGCATTGGTGTGTTACGTTCAATGACAATCTTTAAGTAATCACAATTGACTGAACAACTGGAAATTTAATTGTATACTAAGATGCACAGAAACAACACTTTGTTTCACTTTCTTTAAGAGCGTGCGGGCCTCGTTGTCTTCGTCTAAACTTTGCCACAGATCAGTTGGATTCACAAAGTGAACCGATTAACTTCAGATGTTTAGGTCCACCGACTAATCAGAACCTAAAGAACGATTGAGGTCAATTGACGAACTCGTATATCCAATCACCAAGGTATATTGAATTAACTTGACATAACTGCCAAAAAGGGATACCAAAAATTGTATAATTAGTGCAATTGCTTTAGTTGTAAGTCAATCGCCGATCGAATAAGAGCCGTGTTATCATTACACCTTTTGTTTGTCCCTTCAACAAGACGTCCTTTTTCTATTTTACTATTGTAACTTGCTACTAAACGACGTTTGTCAAAGCTCAACTCGATTGTCGAAATCCATAGGCCGAAAAGACATTTGCATTACACTTCTTGGGATTGAATCGCGTGCGACTTATAAATAAGAAATGTACAGGAGCGGCGCCACCGTCGCGTTGTAGAAAGCGTCTTTTGTACTTCATTATAAGAGTCAAACTCGAGAGCATTGTAATTGGTCGTTGTAAACTTCTAATCGTTGTTGAAATAAATATCAGAGCACATGATGAGCGCATTTGTCAATTTCAAGACCTCGAACGCACTCATTCATTCCATAAATTTACTTATTAATTTATATTTATTCACATTATATCAACAACTACCCACCCCCACCCCCCCGTGATTTCTCATTTGTATTCTTAAATCTCAAATCTCTTTTGTGTTAATCGTACGAGCTATCACTCATTCAGTTTTTCAATCTTTCAATTTTTTTTATTCCTTTCAATTCGCTCTATTTTATTTAATTTGTATTATCTTTTCGTTTCCTCATTCCCTTTGAATTGCACCAAAGGTCAGTCCACCTTGCCAATAAAATTAACTGTAACCAATTGATTGATAAGATTGATCAGCCGTCGTTGGTCCGAGGCATGATTAGTTGAGCTAAACCGTGAGCTGACGCCAGGTGCTTTGCTTTCTCGTTGCAGAATTCGTTTTTCTTGTCAGTGGCAATGAGTGTATGGAGTGCGGCAAGCGGTACAAGAACCAGTCGTCGTTGAACAGGCACATGCGATACGGTTGTGGTCCGACCAAGTTCAAGTGCGTGTGCCCACACTGCGGACGCGCCTATTCCAGGCCCGACACCCTCGCCGAGCATATAGCACGCATACACCTGCGCATCGATGACCTCAGATTGTAACCGACGACCTCGACGAACCAATTTTCCCAAGTGTGATTCAAAATCAAGACAAATAAAGCTGTATTTTCAATAAGACCGTCGTTTGCTTCCAAGAAACTTTTCATTCGAGTCAACGTTCGACATCAGATTTTTTGTGTTCCATCAAATTGTCTCCCTGACATTTTAATCTACCGTGTCCATGTTTAGCCTGTTTAAGTTTAAGATACATCCAGACCGTGCATGACTGTCCTGTCCTGTACTTGTGTCGATTAAAGTGAAGTAGAAGATAATAAGAGAGCCTGTGGTTGCGTCCATCTGATCGTAATCTTGTGTTGCTTGCAGATCTGAAGTTATTGCTGACCCAATGTCCTATCATTTTGAGGACGCGAGTGCCTTCGAAACGGCCAAAATTATGGGGGCCGGCCTACCGGTGCCCTAAGTGCGATCGGACCTACACGTCGATTAACAATGTGACACGCCACTTGAAGTATGAGTGTGGCCTACAGCCCAAATTTAAATGCCCCTACTGCGATTCCAGGTCCAAGCAGCGAACCAATACTTATCGCCATGTGAGGCTCTGCCACCCAGGCTACAAGGTCGATTCCGTTGAGATTTGATTGAACGACCTTGCGCCTGAAAGTTCCAGCTGGGAGGATTACAATTTTTGCTGAGAGGAAGAGACTGTTGGAATAACGATCTCAAATGTTTCACGTAGAATTTCTATGATCAATGAAATAAAACGAAATGCATAATTTTTGTTTAGTGATTTTAGAATAGAAAGTTGCTGATTCTATGATTGATTTGATTTATGATACATGATTATCCTAACAAAAAAATCTATGTAGGATTTTACATAGGAATTTAATTTGTGAATCTATACAGAAACCTATTTGGGGTTTTGCGTAGGAATTTATACCATCTACATTTAATCAGATTTTACATGAGTCCAATCATATAAACCTATAAGGGAAGTTACGTAAAAGGTTCCTATGTGAATTCCTGTGTCAAGTTTTCATATAGGATTTTTTATGATTTTTTTCGTTACGGTACATAATAGGGACATTTTTAGTTTAAGGGGTAGAGTTTGTTGATTATATTTTTCAGATTTATGTCCATAAGATTTAAGTGACATCTAAAATAGAGATCGTAATTTTTTTGTTGATTTTTATACTATATTATAAAATATAATATATTATAATATTATATATTATAAAAATAATTAATTATTATTTAATAATATATTATAAAAATGTTATGATTTCAGTTTATTGTTATTACTTCAATCAAAAAATGGAATCTTTTATTTTGAAGAGCAATTGTTATAAGAAAATTGATGATTCTATGTAGATTGTTGCTCTCATTCACAAACAGCACATGTTTGATTCAAGTATACTATGATTAGATCCTCCATAGTTCACTTATGACATTTTTTGAGTTTACATTCATAAACGTTCTTTGAACATTTCACGTGCTGAAAATGTTGTAAGAATATTCAGAAAGTATTTTACTACATCTATATTATTTCGGTTAAGAAAAACGTTTCAACATGTACATTTCTACGTTTCATAATTTAACGTCTTTACACCATGTCATGGTTTCACGTTTTCATCGGCTGTAAAACTAGTAGTCTATGATCGTTATCTGAACAATCTTCGCTAACTCACTGTAAACGACTTAGCCAACGACTTTATCTCATCGACTGACTCCGTAATCACTGGCCCTATCTGAATTGTGCTCATTACTCATAAAAACGTTGTTCATAAGACCAGTGTTGCATAAATCGAGTATACCGATCACTGATTAGAACACGATCTTCCATATCATCAAATAGTCATTAAGAGTTGAATGTAAATATTCCTCGCTTAACATTACGTTATACCGATCAATATTACAACAATTTATTGTCAGTTAAATGAATTCACTCAATACGTTCTCCTATCATTGAGCAGTATACTTGATACTAGCGCCATGAGTCACTGCGAAAGTCACTCGAAATTACAAGACCCATGGTGCTAATTTACGCTTAGTTCCTATATCTCAACTCGACGAATAACGAGCAAAACAACTGTGCATCGAAGTTTGGTAATAAAGATTTTACCGCAAAGCCGGCTTACAAATAATTTAATACACATCCAAAGTAACCATTCCTCCAGTTTTGTTCGTTGAATGTTCACTCGAAGCTTGAAGACAGAGGTGCCGATACCGTGCATGCTGAAGTACACTGTCGAACTTTGTTAAAATGATTCACAGACAGTTGTTTGTTGGGTTTGTTTGCAGGTGCCCCTTGGACGTCGGTCCTTGCGTTAGAGGGCCATGTGTGCAAGAACTGTGGCAGAACGTACAGTAAAAAGAACGCTCTTTGGCGACACTTCAAGTACGAGTGCGGCAAGGCACCCCGATTCCAGTGTCCCTACTGCCGTTATCGCACCAAGCAGAAGTCAAACATGTACACGCACATCAAGCATAGACACGTCGGACTCAAAATTTACGTCCTCGACCTGGAACCCGATAACTGAATTCCGTTCAAGCCCAGTGAAAGCGCTGTCTTTTGATCTTTATATGTATATATATGTATGTATATTTATACATCAAAGTGCATCGAAAGATATTGCTTTTGCTTTTTTCCCTAGGACTACAGCTTTGATGAAAAAATATGAAGTAATATCTAAAACATTCTCATTTTTAACAACTGAATGAAATTCCGATTGGTCAAAGATGTTTTCTCATCAAGTATTGTAATTTTGAAGGATAAAGTGAAAACAATATTTCTTTCTATACATCCTAATATACTTCGACCCAACTATCGATATATATATGTATATATACATATTGCCAGGTAAATCCTAAATCATTGCCCGATTGTACTAAATAAATCTGTGTGAAAAGTCAGCCCGGCTGTTCCGATTGCGTTAGTTGAGAACCACTGATCTCGTTACAGTTTCTTCCGAGGATAAGCCTTCTTTGTTCAGTAGTCGTTTGAGTTGTTTAGCACCGAAGATTCACTTTGAAGTGGTGTCCGGTAAATGGCCCATGTATTTTGTGTTACAGAGGCCAGCCGGAAGTACGCGTGTTGCTTTTGTGGCAAAAGTTATACGTTGATTGGCTTCCTGAGTGTGCACCAGAAGAGCCACTGCTACGCCAATCCTGGAGCCGAGTGTCACAAGTCCAGAACGAAGAGGCCGTATTCTTGCTCTCGGTGCAGCTCGGCTTATGCGAAGCAGTCGCATCTTATGTTCCACATGCGCCACGAATGCGGTCGCACGCAACGGTGTCCCAGATGCGGCAAGACCTTCCTCCATAACAGCAGCCTGAAGAAACACTGCAAGCGCAATAATTGCGGCCCGAAAATCAAACACGAGCGGCGTTGAATTTCGAATGACGTTGTGTAAAGAATTGTTTTGAATGTTGTCGATCATTTATGTTGTCCAACAATCTTGTTTAAGCAGAACTTTTGAATCTATTTCAAACCCGTTTTTTTCTTATGAAGAAATGGAGTAATAAGTATGAGAGTCGTTACAGGTAATACTGTACGAGCAAGTAATAGAGGATCATATTCTAAGAATATTTTGTGAATATTATAACGCGATGAAAATATGTTAAAGATATATTGAGTAACACCGTTTGTTGATAGTATTCATATCAAACCATCTCTGCATCTCTGCTTTGACATAAAAAAGAAATCAATCAGCAAATTTGAATTTCAATTAAGGCAAGCTAGCCACGACTGTATTAATTGTAAATTTAGTAGCATAAATTAACGAAAAGTATTATTTTTGTACTCGTGTAACGTTTGAATATCTTGTAGGTTTTGTTTTTGTCCCAAAAATGTACAAATGAAAGGGGTACAGTTTAAGAATAATTTATTTCAAATTGTTGTTTTAATGGTTTCCTTAAATAATAAGGATAATAAAAATGTTCTGTATCGTCCAGGTAAATAAAGGCTCGAATTCAACAGGACATTGTGAATGCGATTGATCCCATCCGTAATTTATATTCGTTTGTAATTTATCAGTAAAATTTATAGAATCATCCCAACTGATGGATTTTCGTTTTTATTTTCGTTACAGATTATACGATGAACATTATTGAGGATCAAATGATAAGTTATAGCAGTGCTAAAGACACACTGTGTTCAAATTGTCGTAAATATTTTTCACGTCCGCAAGAACTGACATCGCACTTGACATCCTGCTTGGGCAAAGTTCGCGAGCCACGGCATGCTAACAGGAGCGGTAGTGACAAACCATTTAAATGCCTGACCTGCGAACTCAGCTACTCCAGAAAGAACCATTTGTCTTATCACATCAAGCACGACTGCGGACGAATCAACAAGTGCATCGACTGCGGTCGCGAATTCCTTCATCGCAACAGCATGCTCACACACCGAAGACTCCACTGTTCCGTTCTGCATCCCAAATAAAATCTTTTGTGTTTCTATAATTATATAACGAACAAAACTGAAGTGATTTAATACTATCAATTCTAGCAACTTGATACAGATGCAGTGGAAGATAATGATATTTGAATGATTGTTCAGAAACTAAGATAAGCGTGCAGTAATTGAGATATCATAGACTTTGTTTAGTTTTTGAGACAATCTTCGGCTGGATACCGACGTAAAATAAACTTAATATAGAAAAGACACCAGAGTGAGCAGTATTTATTACCATAAGTTATAAAACTTGTTTTAAGTACAACTTATCAAAGTTGCTAGAATTCGTAATAACATGTATTACATTTTTTTTCAATTTTTTTTTGAGCAAATATTTCTAATAAAGTTTCATCACTTGACCCGAGTAGAATATAAAACCGAATATCCTTACCGAAAGTCCAGTCCCCATACAAAGTCAACTAACTGCATGTACTTACATGGTTAATTTCACTTTGACTATTTAAAAGATCTGGTGGTCTAGTTAATCTTTTTCAACAACAGTTGTCGATTGCATTTTCATTAAATACATATGCTCATTCCTTTCAACTGTCATCGAAAATCATGTACTTGTATCAAGAAGAATTTGTCGCAAATAATAAATTTATAATCGTGAACCGGTGTCGTCAGTTCAGTTTGAAACTCTCCCGTAGGATGGTGTCCGTTCGCAATTGTCATAGCTCTTGAAATAATGTTCAAACCGCTTGCACTGAATCTTAACGATATCGAAACAGTAAGGCGAAGGAAAATTGGCGATTCATATGTGACATCACTTTTGTTTCAGGCAATTATTCATTTCCGCGTGAATTCGACGTCGGCTTGCAGAACTTGACAGGGGGCGCCAGTAACGCAACGCGTAGCAAGATTTACAAGTGGCGCCTTAGTCCACGTGGATTCCGCAACTACCATTTGACCAAACTGCCATTCGCCTGTACTGGCTGTGACGCCAGTTTCAGTAACAAGTCTTGCTTGACTTATCACGTGCGACACAATTGCGGCAAACTACGACAGTGCACCTACTGCGGGCTTACCTACAAACGTTTGCAGGACATACGGTTGCATTTCAAGAAGCACCATCCAAATGTCACCATCAGCTTCTCGACATTCACCGAGCCATGACATGAATTGTCTGAATAGAAATAAACCGGCTTTTCGACTGTTGGAAGCTAACTTGGAACTTCGTTAAAATTAAGGATAAGCTCAAGGTTGTTATTTCCAGTTGAAACAAAATATGTAATTTATATTTGATGCTAATACGACTACTTTTAGATTTACGTATATGGAAGTTGCTATTGGTTCGTTATCTTTGTTAATAGTTTATTTTCTTATATTATGGTGTTTTTATTTAATCATTTAAACTATTATGAAATATTAATAGCATTGTTAGAGTAAAAAATCTGAGTTCTAAGAATATGGAGGTCAAGGGTAAATTTAAGGGGAGGGGGACATGACGGCCATGCCCCCACCTCCGATTTTTTCATGTTAATAAGTTCTTATTTAAATTATTTTAAAGGTTTCGATAAGAGACAAAAGTAGTCTTACTAGTATCTGAAAATTCAACTGGAACTTTAAATAATAATAAATTTCTATAATGTTTAATAAGACGCGAGAAAATGGTCGACGATGACCTGTCACTTTTTAAGAATAAAAAATAAAAAGACAAATTGCAGAATACAATTTCATCGTCTACCTATGGAATAAAGCGAACCAAAGATCGACTCGATTGTAACTGGCAAACATGAATTATTTGTGGGATATTTTTCTGAATAAACGCAATGTTGAAGCACTCAGTTGCCACGTATCTTTATTTCGTGACAGCATGAATGTCAAGCAAACGTCTTGGGCGCATGAAGACCCATTTGTTTTCGCCCGTCCGTCCTTCTCTCCAAACCATCACTAATAAGCGCGATAATGATTGTGTCACGTGGTGCGTTTGTTATTAACACAACGGAATTTCCTTTTTTTTTTTAGATTACGGTCATGGCGACGATTACTTGAAGTACATGAAGATGGGCGGCGGTTTCGTGGAACCAGCAACTCGGCAGCGACAAATTCCTGTTTTCACGGATGGTTTCACTGGTAACTATGAAACTTCGAGTACGAGTCAACCGCCGTTCAACGCCACCATCAACAACTGGCAACGGCCGCCGAACGTATCAAAAAGATTCTTTGAACGACGGTACCAGTGTCCCAAGTGTCATAAGAGTTACAAGAACTTGCACGACATGCGCAAACACGTGCGCTTTCAGTGCGGTCAGGCACCGCGGTTTGGCTGTCCTTATTGCGACAAAATCTCGAAAACGTCATCGAACATGTACGTGCACATCCGAAAGAACCACAAGAATCAAGCGATTTACACAATCGATCTGCACAAGGCAAGGAAGGTCGAGAGCGAAAATTAGAAGTTGTCAGTTAAAGAAAAAAGGAATAAATTTTCTTGTGCATGAAAATCAGTTTATGTAAATCTTCCTGATAAAACGAAAACTATAGTGTTTTAACATGTACTTACATGTTATTTGCCAATGAATATATTAACATTATATTCTTCGTTTTACTAGGGCTGTTGGAATACGGGCTATTTTGATGCATATCAAGTTGTTAAAAGTATCATTATTAACTTAATGAAAGGGTTCATTCTCTTGATTCATGTTTGTGCGTTGAAATTTTTGTTTTAAATTTGTTGATTGTAGATTTGGAAACAGATTATTAATTTTTTATATTTTCTTGTAATATATCTCGATTACATCACAATGTCTGTTTAAAATGTTGTTCTACTTTCTCTATTTATAAATACTTATAGCTCTGAATGGTTATTTTTGGAGTGAAGAAAATCAAATCGACAACTTGACAATTTGTTACATGCAATAACGTGCCCATAATTCGGGAATGACTAAGAATTGAAAAGTGTTCTTGATTGTTCAAGATTAATCAGAGATTTTAGCTTAACTTGGTTTTTCTTCCAAATCATCGCGAAATTTTTCTGTAAATAATTTAGGAATATTCAATTTTCGGTGGACACCCTGTATAAGTAATATACATTATTTTACCGACCAAACTTCCAACACCCCAATAGAACGTAACGTATATCATACGTGTATTAGATGAACATTTAGCTCTTATTTATATCTTGTACATATAATAAACGTATATATACTATATTATACGTATAAAAAAATAATGTTCTGCCAGGACAATTGTAATTACCTGATTTGGTTTTCGGACTACACATCGGTTGAAAAGACTGTTAGACAATTTTGTTTCCTTGTAAATATTGTAACCAAACCAAAAGAATCATAACAACAAATTACCAGTCTTAGTATTAAGTATGCTACAAGATCAGATGAAGATTGGGGGATGAATGTGTATAGCGCATAATGGATATATTATATGAATATAACAATTGTAAAACCTATCCGAAATAAAATTTCGTTCCGGCATCCGTATCAATAATTCTGTTAATACAACTTTCTTTTCACTGATGACTTATAAACTTAAAAAAAAAAAAAAAAAAAAACACTACTGAATTTAAAATATAGGTCAAGCGTACCATCTTTTTGTAAACCAATTCCATAATCATGACAAATAATTATTTTAAATATGTATGGAAAACATTTAAGGAATACATTAACTAGCATTACAAACATTAATGTTTAAACAACAATTCTTACATTATTTCCAAATGTAAGAACAAATTAATTATATAATTGTTCAATAATTAACTATTTAATCGTTCTTAGAATATTCAACCTGCATCACTCTCCTAACAAATACATTTGAATACAAATTACTGGCTTCAATAAAGACATCTTATTTAATTTATTTAAGCAGAATCAGTTCTTGAATTGAGTTAACTTGATGAACAATTACAACCCAAGACCCGGAGAACTATGGAATGACAGTGTAAATGATGTAATCGCTTTTGTGTTTTAGATTCCCAAATGTATATGATACAAGGGAGAACGTACTGTGAAAACCTTGATGCAAGTATGTATCAACCGCAAGGCAAGCACAATTTCCAAACTGGCTTCTGGTTGGACGAAGCTCAGCGCAAGAAATTCCGCTGTTCCAAGTGCCAACGCGGCTACACCAGGTTGTCCGATCTGAAATACCACTATATGTACCATTGCGGCAAGACGCCGCGCTTTAAGTGCTGCTATTGCTCGAAACTCACCAACTACTCATCGAACATGTACGACCATGTGCGAAAAAAGCATCCAAACCAAAAGCTTGAGATTATTGACCTGCATAAGCGAGTTTCCAAAGTTAACAAAGATTGGATTCACAACAGGGTATCCAGAGGAGACCCGTGAATTGTATTGGAGTTAAACAAATCCGTGACCTGTCCAAAAATTAATTGTTATTATTATTCTTGTATTATTCATTAAAACATAATATTATTTAATCTATGTCCACGTGAACCAAAATTCAGTGATTGCATGGCACGAATTTCTGAAATCATTCTCCTGAAAAGCTGCTCGAGAGTGCTCCTGGTATCTGTGAATTGTAATTTTGAATCCAATTCCCAGTACACTGTACCATGTTTCGTCATTACTATTAACATAAATATTGTACTGTGATGATGTTCTGAATAAAATTGTATTAAAGAGCAATTACGTGGTGAAGGTTCTTGTTAATAACGGGTATGCGTGGTTGCTGCATTTTACTTAAGCGCCACCTGCTGGTCGACATTCGGTATAACGATATGATTTTGCTGCTTGTAGATTCGCTGATGCTGCTGAATTCGTACGACGCTTACGAGACGACGGCGGAGTTTTATTCAACGGAAGCCGTCAAGCCCGCCAAATTGCACCCCTGCCTCAACTGCTCGAGTGCGTTCAGTTGCGCCGCTAGCCTTAATCGTCACATCAAGTATGAGTGTTGTCAGCCGCCGCGCTACAGATGCCCGCATTGTCATCTGCAGTCGAAAAAGAGTTCAAATGTTCTACGTCACATTCGACGCAAGCACATAGGATACGAGGTTTACGCGGAGAATGTTTACTGAATGCAAGACCAATGTACAAAATAATGAATTTTCATAGAATAAATTAATTTTATTATAGAGCTAATGGGCTTTCTATTTTCATCAAGCTCTTACATCCCATTCTGTGGATCTTGGAAGAAGTCTGGAATCGGTCTTTCCAAACCATGTGATGTTTGTCAAATTATCAATGCTTTTTATCAGCGTAATTGAACTTAGAAAAATTTTGATTCAATTTGTTGTCAGTTTGTCTACTACTTGTAGAAATCTGAGAAATAAAATTTTTATTTTTATCCAATTTTAGTATAAACAAAAAAGTGGAGTATAAGGAGTATTATATAAGGATTAACAGAGGGATAGAAGTTTTATCAACTGTAATATTTTTCATTATCTAATGTAATACGGATCTGCAAAGATATTCAGAAAACCCTAAGCTTGTTCCAGACTTCTTCAGAAGTCGTCGCACTTGTACAGTGAACATTTTTTCCATCAGGGGCTATCTGCCAGTAGAATCGTTAGCTAGCGAGGATTGCAACCAGATTCTAACCAGTAATATAATTTTTAGATGGTACTACGAAACGCTGCACGAAATAATAAAAGAAATCAAACAACACAAAAGAAGTAAAATAAACTTACCGGTAAAGAAACGCATGTTGGTATCTTTGTTCCTGTTAAGCACTGCTTGTACAACATTTTTGACAAGTAGCGCCCCGTCTACTCACAAGGGTTTTTAATTTGCTCACTGATCACTGACTCACCGGACACGTAATCCGATAAAATGACGTTGCGATTTTGTTTCGTTTGTTCGCAGACAAATTCTTCTTGGGCCACCTCTACGGCAACCGCAAGATCTCGGAGGCTTTCGCGCTTAAGCATAACATCAAGTTCCCCTGCCCGAACTGCCCGAGTATCTTCAATCGCAAGAGCAACCTGCAGAAGCATCTCAAATACGAATGCGGCCAGCTCCCGCGTTTCAAGTGCCCTTATTGCGAGTATCGCTCGAAAAAGACGTCGAACGTGCGAGCTCACGTGAAAGTCATACACAGGGACTCGAAGATCTTTTCGATCGATTTGGGCCTGTCGGCTGGTTAAAATGAAATGATGTGTATATAGTGTCCACGCTCGAGCGCGTTTCATGTCTTTTCAAAAGGCTGTCAAAAGATGAACATTGTTGACTGCGTAGAACAGAATTTTAATTGATCCGTTCGACAAATTGTCTACATTTATTTAACTAATGCTGTACCCAGTGTTGGAATATTTGGTTGTCTTAGACTGTCGTTGTGTTCCTAATCATTGTACAGCGTTTATCTAAAGCCCGTTTGAGATTAAAACCTTAGATAGTCCACGAAAGCATATTACCGCGGGACATGAGACATAAGAATAAAAATAATTGCGTCTTCCCAACCTAAAGATCTGATCCCACCAAATATTGTAGATAACTATCAAACTTTGCGTGTAACTTAATTTCATTAAACGTTCTTTGTTAAGGTGCCAACTGACAAAGGGCAAAGCATCTACTGTCTATTTATTTTGGTCCTCGAAACCGTTTTCAGTGACGGCTTTGAAAGCAACGACGCAAACACCGCTTATAAACTGTACTTCCGATGGAAAAGAAGAAATAAAAGGTTGTGGCGTAACTAAGAACTCGTCTCTATTTTTCTTTTATCGATTTCAAAAGTATTTTTTTCCGGAAAAGAGGAACGGTAGAAAAGGTTAAAGCTATTTTATGCAGCGCTAGTAAGACTAGCTTTCATCTAAGGAAACGAAAGAGCGCAACTGAATCGAGCGATATGTGTGTTTCAGGTTTAGCGCAGGACTGTTACAACAGCTTAAGCGAATCCGAAAGGTACGCCTGCGGCCTGTGCGGAAGACATTACAGTCGTAAGGCTGCGGTCTTGCACCACCAAAAGTATCAGTGCGGTAAAGAGCCCCGGTTCAAGTGTCCGTATTGCGATTACTGCGGCCAGTGGAAGAATAACGTTATACGACACATCGTAAAGAAGCACAAAACGATGCGCGTCTATGTGCTATTCAGCAGATAACTCGGCGATTCTCGATTTGTGTACAGTTTTCATTTATCGATAATAAACTTGCTTAGATCGGGACAGGGTCCTTCATTCACTCGAGCTTCATCATTCCAAATTCAACCAACTAACAAGCCACAAAAGACACGTGGCACTGAATCGTAAAGACCAGTGTCCGTGCAATCCGTGAGTGCTGTTTATCTGTGCTTGACGTTGTTTCAGGAGGTCAAAGTAACAAGTATGTACTTGAAACGTCTGGTTCTGTTTCAGATGTCTGGGTCTACGACAAGTATTTGACTGCTGAGCCAAGGTTTATATGCCAAAGCTGCAGTAGGAGGTACCGCAGCAAGAAGGCTCTAGTCTACCATCAAAAGAATGCCTGTGGCATGGAGCCGCGCTTCAAGTGTCCATACTGCAGCTGCTTGAGCAAGTGGAAGCCCAACATTATTACCCACGTGAAGCGTATGCACAAAAATAGCAACGTCTTCGTCGTAGACGTCGCTGCGTCTGTCTTGTTATGAACGTCTACGTCATTGTTGAATCTCTGCGGATACGTGCAATATTGTTGAATAAAACTGCAGACACTTGAGCATCTTTAACTATTTATTTCGTCCCGCTGTCATTGTTAATCTTATTCCAATTGCTTTAGTTCAGTGCATTGATGAAGATTGAAGGGATATTAATTGGAAGGTGTTTGTTCACGTGTTTCAGGCTGGTTGCCGAAAATGGCGCTGCGAGTAAGGCGCAGGGAGTACGTTTGTGATACTTGTTCCAAGAGCTACTGCAGTAAGAAGACTCTGGACATACACAAACAGTACTCTTGCGGGCGCAAACCAACCTTCCATTGTCCGTACTGTGCATATATCAGCAAATGGAAAGGAGACGTGATCAAGCACATCACCCGCAGGCATAAGATGATGCCAGTCTACGTCAACAAAATTATGCAGAATATGCTTTGAAGATGTACTGTGCGGGAATAGAATAAAAACTTTGACGGTGTGCGATAGAAACCTGTGTTTTCTTTTTTTTTGTTTTGCTTTTTTTTTAATTTATTTTGTTAATCTATCCTAGTTTACTTTCTATTCGGCCCGTATTTGATCATCTTTATTTGGTGTTCTTTGTTTCAGAACCTTTAGATGAGGACTCGTTTGGTTTAGATAGGAATTTCTCCGAAGGATTTGAAAAGGTATTTTATGATGAGATCGTTGATCCAGTAAGGAACCAGTTTACTTGTACGAATTGCTTGAAAATGTTTGCCAAGGAGAGAACTCTAAGACATCATCAGAGGTATTACTGTGGTCGAGAGCCACGATTCAAATGCCCATATTGCGATTACAAGTCTCATTATCAGACTACGGCAACAAGGCACGTCGAGCGACGCCACAAAGATGTAAAAGATGTGTATATTATCGACATTAAGTAACGACGAAAAATCAGTTGTGACATGTGCATAAGTTAGTTTAGGACATTCTTGTAAAGTCGTTGTGAGATATATTTATTAAATGTTATGCTCCTTGATAATTTCTTGGGTTTATATTTTAGCAGAAGAAACTTTTTTACACAATAAAGTTTAATAAAAACAGTATTTTTCAATTATTTTTCTGTCAACTTTTAACATTTTAAACTGTTAGCTTTGAAATCAAACACACGTTTACTCCAATTAAGGGAAAAACTTGGTTAAAATTTCTATCAGTGCAGATTGTTAAGAAATTATCAAAGTTTGTCAGAAATAATTAGAAGTGGTCCTAAAATGCTCTCAAAGATTGGAAATGTACTAGTCTCTTTCGCCAGATTCTCTTATAAATTTGTTAACTCTGTTTAAGATGTAATTGAATGATACGTTCTAATGAAACAATTTAATACATCATTATCGTTAATGTTGTACAGTTTACGTTTATTAATTCGTTTGCATCTACTTTATTGTATCTATTTTTACAATAAACGTCTTGCATACAAAACTCGTGGTCGTTTTATTTTTCATGACTCTGGCAAAAAGTTTATCTAGGAATTTCAATTGAAGGTCAATGTAAATCTGATCAAATTTTTTAAACGCATCTATCAAATTAATATTATATATATGGGTCATTTCAGAATTTTCAGTTTAAATAGATTCCTGGATAGAATCCTAGGTATATCTTTTCATAGGAGAACAATGCGACCTTTACAGTTAATGCAATGTTTATTTTTAATCTGCACCATTCACTGAAATTTTATTGGGTTGGCGTAACCATTGAATCTACAATTGTATAGTTTCCATTGACTGACACCGTGTTTGCAAAACTTATATAACTTACATTCTTACTAATCGTACCATTGATTTTCTTGTTTCAGATGTAGCGTTGCAGGATTTTAACATAAAACTGGCGCAGTCGGTGTCGCAGTTTTTCTGTACCTCGTGTCACAGATCGTTCGCCAGGAAAAATTTACTGATTAATCACCAACAACGAGTTTGTGGACGTAACCGTCAATTCAAGTGCCCTTACTGTGAATGTTATAGCAAATGGAAGGCTAACATACACGTGCATGTGAGAAGACGTCATGGTGATCAACCAATTGCGTCCATTCTCATAGATAAATTGTTCTGAAGGACGACGCTATTCTGTGCAACATTTAAGAGATTTCGCCAAAACTGAATTTTCAGCTTGAATATCTTCTCTTGTAAATACTGTAACGTTAATGGAGGTGATTGAAAGTCGACTTAGTGTTACAATAGTATACCCTAACAAAAAAATCCATGTAGGAACCTATATAGGAATTTGACACAGGAACCTACATAGGAACTTACTTAGATTCCTATATAAGAACCCATACCATCAGGGAACCTATCTGGTTTCTCTTATGGGTGATTATTTGATTAAATTGAACTTATATGGGAAGCCAGATAGGTTCCTAGATGGTATGGGTTCCTATATAGGATCCCAAGTAACTTTCTATGTAGGTTCCTTTGTCAAATTCCTATGTAGATTCTAATATGGATTTTTTGTTAGGGTATTGTGTATTAAGGGCGGTAAACAAGCTTTTGTTTTTATGATCAAGGGCTGCAATTCAACCGAGCAACAAAACCCTTGCCACCCAAGATACACACGATATTTTGTGTCCAACGGGCCGAAAACAGCAGTGCGCCTCAGATTAGGTCGGACAGCGGTGTAGCTGTTTCCGGCGGGGTCCAGGGGCTGGGCCCCTGGTGGGAGCTGAAAGGGCGAAGACCCCTAGCAATTTTAAAACGAACTATATTAAATTATTAATAAAAAATAAAAAAGTAATAATGAAAATTTTTTAATTGTAATTATAATATATACTATAAATTATATTATAAAATATAAAAAAAAAAAAACGAAAAAAAATCAGAAACAGTTTAAATTTTCGAATCAAAAGGGGCCTTTGTCGCCTATTTTGAAGCATGCAAAAGAATGTTTTTAGCCTTGCTGGACACAAAGTTTAACTTTGTATTCGTTAGAAATGTGAAATCTATACTCATCTCCCATCTAAATTTTACGTATTTTGTTTTTGTTTTTACACTTAGGATTATAAGTGGTTGTGCTAGATTACAAGGCGCGAATTCCGTGCTCTCATTTTTGTTACGTTTGTATTTATGATGACTGATTTTGAATTAAGTTTTCATATATGTATCATGACAACGTCCGTGAAACGAAAGCGTATGAATTATCTTGACAATTGACTTCTGTTGTACCATAATATATAATTGACAAATTATTTTACAATATGTTGAAGGACTGATGCCAATAAATAGTAACGACTGAAGTTAATCTTCTGTAATAGGTCTGACATCGGTCAGATGTCCCACGATATTGTAACTCTTAATCTTAGACGCAATCTGAAAACATATATTTATGAACTGATATATGAATCTTGAATTGATTTGAATAAAATCGACGTGAGCTCAGACCGTCCAGTTTATTTCAACTACGTTTTTTTTATCGACACTGTATACAATTGACAATTAGGTAATTGACGTCAAATTAATTAATTAATCAGACAATATTTTAGTATAGTAACATTGAATACCGATACAGCTAACACCGAATCTAGCTTATGTTGTAAATATCTCTTTACTGTGCATGCACTAAAAAAGGAACTGTATATTATACATATGTTTATGAAAATTGGCCCAGCAACTGACAAACTGTTCATATGTCAAATTTCAAATTTGTCGAAAATTAACTTTACTGATCAAATTTTAATTTAATGTTTACAATGTATGACATAAGTGTGCGAAAACTTACTCACTTTACTCTCTCAAAAAGCATCAGTTTACTTTTTTGAGAATAAAACGTTGTTTTGAGGACAAGAGAGTATGTTTCTTCCTCGCACTTGCAACATAAAGCATCGTACCTAGCGCAATAATAAAATTTTGCGAAGCGAAACCCGCAAATATTATACAAAGATTATTTCAATCGGATTTACTGATATATATACATGTAAACTTCGTTTCTATATATATTCACTTATTATCACTGAATTTTATTTCATCGTTTGTAAAGAAAAATATTCCAAGTGAAATTCAAGAATGAACCTTAGACGCGAATTTATGGTTACTGGGTCAATGAAATGAAATAAAGAATAAAAAGATGAGTTGACAAAAGAAGTATTTATAAGTGTCGCGCGCTCTCGGGCCTTAAACTAATCTCAGCAATGTTTCTTTTTTGTTTGCAGTGCTCTCGTACATGCCAGGCGTGAACAGCGGTATGCGCGTGCGCCACCGGCAGCGCGGCCAGGTCGACGATTTTCCTGGTGGCAAATTTCCATGCCCGAAATGCCCGAGCGTGTTCAGGCACCGGAACAATTTGTACTATCACACAAAGTTTCAATGCGGCCAATTGCCGCGTTTCAATTGCCCCTATTGCCCGTACAGAGCGAATCACGCGTCAAATGCGCGCGCACACGTACGTAGGAAGCACCCGGACAACCCGGTCTATGCCATTGACGTGTGCAAGGTACGCCAGCCATACCAACCTAGCATGACGTAATTGTGTGCGTGTGTGTGACACCGTCGAGCGACAGCGTAAGTCTGCCAATCGCCAATTCACCTTACTCGCGGCGCCCTCCCACCAAAACGAAACTGTATATACTGTCAGCCCCCCCACCATCGTCCCAACCGTTTCGCGCCAGGTGGCTCTAGTGTCGACATTCAAATGACCGTGGTCTATTGGTATTCTGCTTTCAGATTCAGAATTTCACACATACGCTCGAGTGAGTGCCGCTGAAAGGAGGATTCAGAGGGGCCCGAAGCCCGTCGAATTCGAGGGCCCGTTCAAGACCGTACGTTTCCCCTGTGCCAACTGCAAGAGCGTCTTCAGCAGGAAACACAATCTCCAGTACCATCAAAAGTTCGAGTGCGGACAAATGCCGCGCTTCAACTGTCCCTATTGCAGTTACAGAACGAGGCATCCGTCAAACGTGCGCGCGCATGTGCGCAGAAAACACCCGGGTAAAGACGTTTACGTCGTCGACGTGTGCAAGCAGAGAGACTTACAGGTGCCAAACTGTTAACCGCGACAAGTGGAAACTGATTGAAATGTTTTGATGTTCAGCTATGATATTTCAGTAGACTCTGTGTATTTAATGTTAACGAAAATTTGTTTATAATGATTTCAGACAGTTCATGACATAGTTTTACTACCCTATGGAGTATAATTCATTTAGATGTAAAAATCAAAACGAAAGTTTGAATGAGCAAAGTTTGTTTGTATTTTGAAGATGAAAAACATGTAATAGATTCTTTGGGTTTTGGGAAGTCTGATTATTTAATTTAAATACCATTCGCGTGATTAAATTTCAATTAATTCTTTTTCGTTGGCTGGCACAACGTTGAAAAATATTTCAAGAATATTGTGGTATTTTAAGAATATTCTAGGGATCTTGAATAAAATTATAGGCCAGAGACTGGAGATTGGAGATTAATATAAAAAGAAAAAAATGTATCTTTACTAAATATTATGGTCCCTGTCTGTGTTACAATTTCCTGCTATTTTCTGTTAAGAAAAAAATGTTCGGAATTCTTATACGAAAAAATTCATACAGGACTGTCCTGTTTCTACTAAAAATGTTATTTTCTTCTTTGGTGTATATATCAGTACTTAAGTGTTGAGTTACGATAGCTGT
>JABFOV010001381.1:0-25784 GCA_022817685.1 Aradophagus sp. ZL-2020
TGGTACTAGTGTGGCATATGGAGCTATGTAGCAGGATAGAGCAGACGAGATGATGATATTTTTTTTTTTTTCAGAGAGAAGAGGGGCAGCGAGCGTGAGAGGGGGCGTGGTGGGGGGGAGATTTGTATGAAGAAAAGGGAGTTGCGGCGGGAACGGTAAAATAGTGGCCTTTTGACCCCCCGAAACGTGGGTTTCTTTTTTTTTTTTATTAAAAAAAAAAATTTTTTTTTCAAAAAAAAAAAAAAAAAAAAAAAAAAAACCTTTTTTTTCAATCCGTTTTTTGCAATCAACGTGAATCCTTTTAAACCAAAAGTATTAGTTTGGAAAGAAAAAGAATACTTTTTTTCCATAATAGTGTTTTAATCAACTTTGTACTTCGTTTGAAAGAAAAGGATTCTTTTAAATAAAAAAGATTCTTTTTGGGAAAATATTGAAATGAAAATCCTTTTTGATCGAAATGAACAATTTTTAATCAAAAAAATATTTTTAAGAGTGTAGCATCAATCGAATGCGAAGCTTTAATCAAACATTAGGACATACTTTTAAAACGTAACGCGTTACCATACCATTGAAAAAAAAGTAACGTCTATGTGACCGTAACTCAACAAATGTAACGCACAGGATTTTGAGTAAAGCGTTACTTGTAACAACATTATCTTTCAATGTCAGAGCTATTTGCTTTAAAAAGTAACTCGTTACCGTTACCGTTGTTTTAAAAAATGGATATAATGTCAATGTTACCATTACTCAAAAAATGTAACCGTTTTGAGTAAGGCGTTACTTGAAACAATGTTACCTTCTAATATTGGAATAACTCACTTGCTTTCAAAAATAACTTGTTACCGTTACTTCGGAAAGAAGAAACGTCAATGTTACCATTACTCAAAAAATGTAACGTTTTCGAGTAACGCGTTACTTGCAACGACGTTACTTCGAATGTCTGGCTTTAATTGAAAAGTCAAGTCTTTGACGTTGAAGGGTTGCTTTGCATGAAACGTTTGAAATCCTTGTGAAATATCAAAATAAAGGAATTACGTGAGAGGATGCATTGTAAAAGATGGTCTGTCGGAAGACGGAAAAAATGGGATTCTTATAACGTCCGTGCATTATACATAATACGTCTGGAGGAAAATGGACTGCATCTGAAGAAAGTTATATTTTATGTCGGACGAGTACAATGGACGGTTTTCCAACGCGTATGTGCAAACGTGACAATCGTCTTGATCTTTTTTCATAGTCAAAATAATCGCGAGTACAAAATATGAATCATTTGTAAATTTCGTCAAAAACAGGTTGGCCTGTCTTCGAAGACCAAACCCGAAGTGTGAATCTTACTTTTGATTTCGTTAAAGTGAACCCTTTTTTCCGGTAAAGTTTTATTAAAAAGTTTCGCAAATGCAAGTGTTTCGTCCATCATATAATGTGATTCTATCAAATTTTCATATTAGCGAGCACTTCAAAGTTCAACTTTTTCAGAAACTCAGATACATTAAGTGACCAAGTTTGAACAGTTATTCAGCTTCAATTAAGGTCGGAAGAAAATATTTAACTTAGCCAACTTTTTCAAGACTCGTTTTTTTTCCGTTGGTTTCATTTTTTACAAGAAACCATACAACATCATGAACTGAGCTTTTCAAAACTTTCGCAAACATAGTTAGAATCAAATTACGACAAAACACTGCAAAATGTGTCACTCTGTGTATCGTCATTTTACTCAGATTTTTTTCTTCTTCTTTATCCAATTTTGTGTATGAAACGCAAAAAGTTTCTTACCTGCAAAAAAGATTAAAACAAAATCAGCGTAGACAAGTTTGTATACGCGGTGAATACTTTTGGTTCATATTTATGCCAACTTTGCTGTTTTATTTCTCGTTAGTCCAAGCGCACGGTGTACAAAATGTTTACATTTATACGCGTTCATGCTTTCCTCAATACCCATCAAATGATTCCAGAAGAAATACGCTGCCGCGAAAGAAATGCTCGTCACGTAAGTGAAGAGTGGCCGCCGGATACTTAGGAAATTCCCCGAACCCCGGTGCGGTTCGCTCTCCGAGAATCCGAGCTTTTATTCAATCAATATCGTATTATCTCAACTTTTGTTCTATTACTTCATTTAATAATATTAATCCTCGGTGATTTAGCCGCAATTATCGGCGTGTCGCTTTTAAAATCGTCAGTTCTAAAATGGCTATTATTTTGCAAGTTGATTCACAAAATAACTTTTGCAATTACGAATTATATATTCATTTACAAAAAGACGTCCGTGATGTAAATTATTTATTGTAATCGAAAATGAAAAAAAAAATATATTCCAAACATCGAAATATTCTAGCTTCTTCTTGTGAAATCATTTAATCAAAAAATACCATTATTTATATGAAGAAAAGTATATCAGATTTCATCTTCGTTTAGTAATAAACGTTGGAAACTTCAACATCATATTATTTTGACGTTATAATTCAATACGGGAAACAATGCTAATATTTTTACAGTTTTTTGTATTTTTTTTTTTAACAGTCTAGTGAAAAATGATAGTTTTTTTAAATTTTACTGTTTAGTAAGTGTTACTTGAATTTCCATTCTCAAGGAGGAAGAAGGAGGGAACTGATTATACAACGCAAGACGAAGTTATTGTATCTCGTATCAACGCTAATCAGTCAAACGAGCGCAATCGCGCCGTTAATTAACGCGAAGATTCCGCGCGCAATTATTTCGTTCCTCGTCGACAACGAACGCAATCACAAACCTCAAGTTCGGCGCAGTCGAACGCCACAAACGCACGACAAATTGATCGCTAATGATTAATTTAGCAACTCGCCTTCGGCGCACTAATGATAAAGAACGGCAAAAATAGCGCCGGCGACTCGATTGACGAGTTATTTCAGTCAAGTTCAAGTCTTGGCGGATCGTCAACTTCGCGCCTTCGGTACTTAGCTGTGCATTTCTTATGCGGACGTATAAATTGCAAGTAATTTATTCGACTGGCCGAACGGTATATAAAAAAAAATCGTATGAGAGTTTACATTGTGTTCAGTATCAAAAGCTGTGTCGGCGTAATGATTCGATGCCGCATTTCGTTTGATTTAGTTTATACGGAAACGGTTCTTAAAATGTACGTAGATTAGGGTAGGTCAAGGCCTTCATGTTCCTTTTAAATATGATTTAAAAAGCTGGATATTTGACTGAACAGGTTTTTCGAAAAAAAAAATTGCAATTCTCGGACCTGGTTGAACAAATCTATTTTTTCGACCCGTCACAATATATGTATATATATGTTTCCTTGATATAGTATATATTGATTCTGTAATCAATGTAGAAATAATGTCTCATCGATTCAGTTGTTATCATCAATGATTTAAAAATTACTTTTTTTTTTTTGTAAATCACGAAGCATTATTTGCAAACTCATTTTCCAATTTCCAACGACGTTTTTATTTAATTACTCCATCTCTGCTTTTTTTGGTAAATAAAAAATTCTCTTTCGTAAAAAGTAATACAAAAAATGTCCTGTACCGTCATTAATATTTCTCACTGCTGATATTTTTCTTCCGAGTACCATCGAAAAACCGTCATCGAAAAACTAACCAGATTAAGTAACCAGATTATATCTATAAAACTATTTATTACAACACTTGTATCACGAAATGTGTCCCCGATATCTGAGAATCGCAATAAAAAAAGCGCACTACATGCTTTTACATTTTTCTTTGTGTTTATACAACGGATTTTGTCCTTGGCTGAACAAGTTCCCCTGCAGGGCCACATTTCAACCCGACTGTAATTTCCACTTTGAAATTGATAAACACGTTCGCGCGTCGAAACAAATCCGGGATATTTGTCGTCGCGGCGTTTCCCACGAGCCCGAATTGTTCATACCGCCGTCTCGTTAAACGAGTAGAAACTTATTAAAGGAAAACCTTACAAATACCGGCTTATCAATTGCGTCACCTCGCAATCCATTGTTGCGCTTAAGATTCCTTTAAACTTACGTCGTAGCCACTATCTCGGCTTTTACCGCGCTTCATAAGCACCCTATATTCTTCACGCCGGACATACCGCTCGCATTTCTTTCATTTCTTTTAACGTTGCGGGCCGATTTTTTACACCGCGCTTTGCGGGATTAAGTATAATATCTTGAATAAACGCGCGGCAAAAAGCGCGCGAGACCGTTCGAAATGATTGTTACGAGCCCGTGTATCGCGAGCGAAATTGAAAAATTCTTATAGAAAAGCGCTCGCCTGCGCAGCGAAGCATTTACGCTGCGGTTTAGCGAAAAACTCTTCGGTAGAAGTAACGAAACTCTAATTATATCTCTCGTACTTTCCGCAATAACCTTAAACGAACGTTTAAAGCGCTCTTTTTTTCCCGCCACACGAAACAAAGACGCGCGACGCTTCGCGAGCAACGGCCATTCTTGTAACAGCAAACTTCTTGTCGCCCGTGGACTTTTGATTGTCAAATTTTTGGTTTTTCACGTTAAAAATCGAATGAAATAATAAAATTGGTTTTCTTTTTTTTTTTGGAAGAAAACTGTGATGTTTATATATTTTTTTAATTTCTATGTTTAATTTTATAATTTATGAGAGATCATGTTTGATAGAAGATATGGCAACGCTGTGCATCTTTTGCAGTTGATATTTTTCATAAATATTTTTTCTTAAAAAAAAAAAAAATTTGTTTTCAAAGGTCCCTTTTTAACCTAAATTTGTAAGTCTTTGTTGAATATAAAATTTTCTAAATGCGCGCCATGCGATGTTGCCAGTTCTCTGCAACTTTAACCCATAATTTCCGATATTCCAATATCATACTATATTGAATTAACTTTCGCCAGATGTTTCATTGTACTTTCATTACCTTGACTAAAAAAATTTAACAAACTACAATTATAAACGACAACTCACAGTTGAGACAATGAAAAATTGTAATCGCTCAAATTTTATTTTTTTATCGCTATGTAACGAAAATTCTGGAAAAATCACAAATTACAATTTTTCTGACTCGAACAACATATTTTAGAATTTGATTTGCAAATTGCCAATCCCGAAAATGTCAAAAAAAAAAACCTTAATTGACCCGGCTCACAAGTCCGATGCCCATTTTCCGTCGATAATTCACTTTCACTAATATCAGGCTTTGGCGCGCAAAACAACGAAATTCGCGCACGAGATTTCACTCGACGACGTGGGAAACCGCCTCGTTCGCGGGCAAAATTTCAACAGGAGTTTATAATCGCTCAACTATTTCAATAAACTAAGAATGTTAATTGCTGTAATCATAACCAACTTTTTCCGTCAGTTTTCGCTCATTATGACTACGGCTTCAATTTCGAATTACGAACGTCTGACGTAAGAATTTCATTCGGTCGGTCTCGTTATAAGCGCACAATACGTCCAATATAAAGATAAAACGCGGAATCGGAACACTGGCGAGGAATGCAATAACTTGCGATACTTTTCCTCCTGCACTTTGTATAAACAATCGCGCGCCATTGTTATATAAAACGCGAGATTAATGACGGCAAATTGTCGGCGGGGCGCAGCAACGTCGAGCTTCCCGCGCGAGATTCCGCATCGTGCCATCGGCCAAATAAACATGTTCACCAAACCCGGCGCGTGCACTTTTCCTTTCTCGCCCGTAACACACGATTGCGCAATATTTTGTTCTCCACTTGTTCCCCTTTCTTCTCCTTGCGACGCTACTTTTGCAAAACGAGACGCAATATTACACGAAATTCCGGCCAAATTTAATAACTTGGCTTTTAGTTCGTTAAAATAATATTTACATCTCAGCGAGGCGCAACGATAAATATTAATGAAACTTCTTGACTGATGCCGGTGGCTTATTAAAAGAAGAAACGCGGAATTATTCGCCGAAGAGTTTCGAAGGAACAACGAAGCCCTTTGTTATTTAGAATATTACTTTTACGAGCAACAGGTCCCGAATTGCGAGAAGTTTTTTATTGGAAAACTTGCAGCTCGTTTAATCAGCTGGATGTAAATCGGCGGAAAAGGTTGCCATCGATGTCGCAAGTCGCGGCAGAAAGACATGGCGGTTGTTAATGAACGTTGTTAAATCGAAGCGCGATCGTAAAAGTCCGACGAGGGGGGTTATTAAAAAATGCTCCAACGATTGCGAAGGATGAATGCGCGCGTCGCCGTTTTTCTTTTTTTCGCCGCGGTCGTTATCGAGCGGCGGAGGAAAAAAGGGAAAAGAAAAGGCGCGTATGAGAAACGAGGTCTAAATGCTTGTTTTGCGTAACGCAACACGGGGGAAAGCGTTGCGTTGTAATATCGGCGAGGATAAGTTTGAAGGAAAAATTATTCCGAAGATCCGACGGATACTCGAACGTTACGTCAGGAATAATAACCGAGCCGGCTTTCGTCGGTAGCTGGAAGCGATTCGCACACTTCGCTTAATCACCGTGCCATTTTGAATTTAGTAACGAGTGCTGGATTCGCGAATGCTGGGTTTTTGTTGTTTATGAAGTTTCGATTATTTTTCGTTGAATTCGCTGTTTGGATGAATGCATGTATTCAATGCATTTTGATGGATTTACAATTTTTTGTTATATTTTACTCTTTTTTGGTCGATTAATATTTTAACTATGGAATGGAAATTTACATACGCAATTTATGCTTTCATAAAAAATTATATTTATTCTAATCGAAAACAAAAATTTGTACATCGAGAAATGTTCAAAGTTATTTTTGCGAAATTCGTTATTGAGAAATCTTTGTACAAATAGACAATGTAGATAAATTCAGGCATTGGAAGTAACGCGTTACTCGAAAACGTTACATTTTTTAAAACTGCAACGATAACGCGTTATTTTTTAAATCAACGGCGAAACAGCGCAAATCCTTCTTCACAAATATATACAATAATCGTGCGAAAAAGTGAAAAAATATTTTCTAAAGCAAATTTCTTAAGTATCGGATTCTTTAACAAGAAAAACGTATGTTTTAATTAAAAATGATTGCTAAAAATTATGAATCTCCTTACGGACATTCAAAACATTTTATGGGATGAAAAACCACAAAATTACATAGAAAAACGAAACGTTGCATTAGTAAGAAAACGATCATCGGTCGAGACACTTTTACTACACTTGAGACGCTACTTTATCCACTGTATCTAGTTTTATAGGTCATGACTGTAAAAGTCATAATTTCTACATAAAGTTAACTAATATTGTCCTTCACTTATAAGTATACCTACACTGACCTAGAAAACAAACTTGTGTTTTTTACGAAACCTGTTTTCCCCATATAAAAATCAACTGAAAAACATAAAACTTGTACCTGCAACTATGTCATACCACTCTATACTTAAGCAAAATTAAAATTTCAACAAAGAATATAAAATATACATACAAACATAAAATATCCATAAAAAATTGTTACCTCAATATAGATCCAAAAAAACATTGACAAAAAATTATAATTGAAACGCGCATCATCAATAATTACTCTTAATCCAAATACCAAATTTCGTAATACGCGTTTCGAAAAATAAACATTTTACCGATTCCGACAACGTTATGAATAAACAATCCACCTTTTTCCCCTCTTTTTTCTACACATGCATAATATGTATAAATAGCAGCCGTTGATGTAAAAATTGCAAGCCAGAAGGACTTTCATCTGATGCTCGGCATGTTTCTTTAATGAAGCGAAAAGAGGGTTTTTCTGCGACGCGAGGTATAACTGGCCATTGCGACGAGTAACAAAAGCGAGCTTAAAAGACTTGCGTGTTGTGCGGCTGACCCGAGGCTGGCGCTCCGGCAGCGCCGATGCACCCCGCAGTCTCGCGCCGTTCAAAGAACTAACTCCAGTTCGCGTTTCCCTCATCCACCTGGCGACGGGAAAGTCGCTTTTCCCGTGAATGTCGTTGGACTATCCAAGTGCGGGCTTCGCCGACCCGGCAAATTAATCGATCTCGTCATTTTTACACTTTCGTTAACAATCCGAGTTAATCGGCAAGAAACGACGGGTTAATTTATATCAATTTGTGAAGCCGAACGTGGATGCAGGAGAAATATCGTGCTTCGAGTTACTGTGACGTTTTGTTTTCGGGGAGGGGGGGAGGACAGGAGGGAGAGGAAAAGAAAGAAGAGAAACGGGTTTTACGGATTTAGCTCGGCGATTTTCTGTTTTAGCGCACCAGTGATAAGAGTAGTAAATAATAATAGTACTTCCAGAGACCGTAATTTCAAATTGAATTAAGATACAGTAAATTAGATTTAATACCTAGGAAATTAAGTGTGATTTAATTAAATTTTAATTGCGTCGTTTTGTACACTTTGGAAAAGGAAGAGCAAATAAATCATGACTTACTGTCGGAAATGTAAATAAAAGTAGAAATCGATACTTGTGTTAAAAATATTGAAGTCAAATTTCGAATACATAATGAAAGTAATTCGATCCGCGAGACATTTGCAACGTTTTTCTTTTTTTCATAGGAAATTTCGATACAGGAAATTTTATTTCTGATAATATAAGTTTAGAGTTTGAATACATTCAATTAACTTTTAAATTTATTGCACAAAAATATTTGCAAATGACCACTACTTTTAATTTTAACTACGTGATTCTACGTAAAGTTTCCAACGTTTATAAGTAAATTAAAAAAAAAAAAAAAAACAAAAAAATACAAACAAGATATAATTAAATACTTCAAATATTACTTGTCAATCAAAACTAATTATTGAAACAAGATTTGTCAACGAAATCTCAACAAGAGAAGACAAAATTACAATGTGCAAGAAGTTTGCAAAGTTTATTTGCAACGAATGTTTAATAAAATATTATTCCGTCCATCAAAAATCAAAATAAAAACTTAAATTCATATCAGTGCGATGTAACATGAAATAATTAATTTTTTCGCACACTTTCGTCGTTAAAAGAATACTTTTTTCAATTAAAAATTTCTGGAATTTAAAATTCGTCGCAAATAAACGTTGCAAACTTCCTGTGCATAAATTTAATTCATTTATTACGAAATAAGCTTATTTTTCTTTTGCTAACAAACGTTGGTAACTCAAAGCACATCTACCCAATTGATCTCAACTATCGAATTTCCGAACGATGCGAAAAGATGTTGCCAAGTGAAGTCATTATCATCGTCGAGTGATTAGCGAGCGTCGGATGTCGCCGACGATCGCGAGCCCCGTCAAAGGTCCAGGGGTCACTGAAATCGGAGCCGGGAGATTTGTCTTTACAAAGTGACGGGGCGCCGCAATAAGCGAGGATCCGATGACGGGACGTGACGTCGCGGCACCGAAGATCCGCGCCGCCGGGCGATAATTGTCCCGGTCGATGATGCCCGCGAAATTGAGTCGCGATCGAACGAGCGCCGGGACGAACGACGGCCCCGCTGTGTGCACTTGGCATCTGCGTCGCACGACCGGCCACCTTTCACCCGACGACTTTTTCCCGGGGGAATCAGCATGCTGAAATTCTGCTCGCCGGCTCAGCGGAGACGCAGCGCCACGGTGAGAATTTAAGCGCGGAATTAGCGAGCGTTTATCGTGACGGCTTTTCGGACGGGGGGAGGGGGCGGGCCGGGCAAGTTCGAGCGGCGCTGATAAATCTCGGCGCCGGGCGATATGCAACCCGATCGTCGCAGCTGCGCGCCGCCTATGCCCTCGTAGGCGTTGCGACAGCCGCGATGGCCATCTGCATGCGCGATATCAAATGTGTATTAATATGTAGTCATTGTTTTTGCGATAGATCAAGTGTCGAGAGTCGAGTCGGAGGGAGTCTGCAGTAATTGAAAAACGACAGAAAAGTGAGCTTTCGAATAGTTTCTGACAGAGGAATGGGTATTGATTTAATATTGAGGGTGGCAAATGATTTGATTTGATATTGAATCAATATGCGAACATGTGTTACATGTTGCAGATTTGACTTGTGAAGCAATATTGGATAATGAGTCACTGTGATGTTTATTTAATAAGGATTCCACTCTCGTTAATATGAGTCAATATTAACACAATAGATAATCAATATTAAGTCAATATACATTTAATATTTAATGTGCCAGAAGTTTGCCACGTGGCAAATTGCCACATGTATTCTATATGTAATTATATAGGTAATTATATATAATAATATAATATATATAATAATAAATAATTAATATGTATTATATATGTAAATTTTCTATGTTCAAAAATTAAAATCGACAAAATACAACACTAAATGTAGTGAAAAATATAAATTAACACAAAAAACTGTCGATTTCAATTTTTGAACTTAAAATATGTTCTAATTCTAAAATATGTGGCAATTTGCCACGTGGCAAACTTCAAGCACATTAATATTTAATCTGTTCGGTTTGTTAGTTTAATAAATTTCAATTAACATAAGGCAATACTAAAAATAATTCTCAAGAAATATTGAGTCCATATCAATTTTATATTAAATTACTTCAATTTGCTAATTTACTTATAATTCAGTATCTAATCAATAAAATTTTAATACTAATTCTATATGGATTAAACATATCAACCATCTTCGCTATATTAATGTTTTAAAGTAATAATTCCATTATTTTTTTTTATTTACAAATCTCTAATAGAATAATTTGTGAGATTGCCAACTGATACATGCAGAAAGTTCCAGATGTTTTTTTTATTAATCAAATCAAACTTAGAAAAATTTTCGAAACCGGACCAGTTATTTTATGAATTATTTCTGCGAAACAAAAAAAAAATGTTTTGTCAACAAATTTTTAATGTTCAAATTCATAGATAAAAGAACGTTTGGAACTTAAACATAATTAAATTCAATGCTAAATTTGCGTAGAAAGAACCTTTCTAATGTTGATTTACTAATTAACATCAATTATCTGATTGGAATTCACCGATTACAGTCAATTTCCAGAATGACTATCCAAAGTGTTCGCCACATCAATCGCAACTCGATATATATAGTCAGTCTACTCCCTAGAATCCGATCTGAATAATTTTCGTTTCTCTCGGCAAGAAAGCTGCGAGCTCTTGTTGAAAAGAACCTATCGATTTATTTATTTATATTTTATCAAACGTACACGTAGTATTACATTTTCCGCAGGGATAAGCGATTTACAAGTCCCTTTATTCATTTATTACATGTCATGTTCGCATCGATAATAATAATAATATGCGTATGAAGTAATCAAAATCCGATATATCAATATATTAAAAACGTTCCTCATGCGCATATAAATATAAGCGGATTGTACGTGAAACGTATGTCCTTACTCCACCAATGATTTTCATTTCAAATATGATCGAACAAAAAACGCAACTCTACATTTAAATAAAAGCTTCAGCAATCGTAAAGCAAAGATCCAATATTACCCGAATGAAAGTCGCTGTTAATGATCATCCTTGAGCGAACGCAAATTAAACGAAAATATATCGTGTCACCGAGGCACATGACGGTACAATGAATTCGAAACGCGGTTCACTTTGCTTTATTTTCACAATGGATCTTAAGCTCGCTTATGTTATTCTAAAATAAACGCGCAACATATCTGCGGAAGAAGGAATTGTGTAATCCATGCAAATTCAATTCGGAAAATCTCGCGATAATGTTAATAATAATTGTACGCCAGATAAACGTTCTAATTTTAATTAGCAGAAAAAAAAAGAAAAAAAACAGTAGAAGAAGATGCAGTCGACGTGAGACGCATTGAACGAATATTTATCTCGGAATATAAAAGCGAAAAATGCCGGGTACGTTTGAAAACTCGCTATTCGTCAGTCGGGGGGGCTTCGTTTCAACTTTGAACCGCTGTTTTGTGCTCGTCGGGGATTAACGAGCGAGTCGAAATTTCGGGCCAAAAATTCGGAAGCAACGACCGAAAAGTCGGACAATTTATAAACATAATTAAAGTCATCCGAGACGGCAATTCGCGCGGCGAAATTGACAAGATATGATGTGGCACCGACTGATTTTGTTACAGGTCAATCCTGGGAGTAAGGCGGCGCAGCAGGGGGTGCGGGAGGGTGACTTAATAAGCAGCATCAACGGAAAAAGCACTCGCGAGCTCAGCAACAGCGACGCTCACGCTCTCCTGCGCAACGCCGGCGATCAACTAAAGCTCGGATTAAATCAGTAAGATTATTATTACCGACAATGAAAATCATAAAATTAATACAGAACGATAGCGTGTAAGCACGTCGGCTTCGAATCGCTTTTCGCCTCGACATAAATCCCTATTAGCTTGCCGTGCAAAAATTACACGGACAGATACTGTTATCAGAACAATGACTCGGAAGATCTGCAGTTTTTTTTTTTTTATCATTAAACGAAATATAAGATTGTTATTTCGCATTTAAAGTAATTGGTGTGACGTGGAAACGGAATAAAGCTTTTGAAACAAATTTTGAAGAGAAAATTTTTTTCTTCTTTTTTTTTTTTTTGTAGTGACACTTTCGCAGAAATTGCTATTGCGAGTTGCAATAATGTCCTTTTAAATAGCACTGCATACATGTGCTACACTCGATGAGAAAAATTTGGCATTCGTTGCAAAAAAAGCACTGCGAAATTTTTGCACTATTTTTTATCGGTGAAACGTTTGCAGGATCGGTCGTTGCGAATCGCAATAGTGTCCTCTTGAATAGCGCTGTTTTTGTCAAACACGTTTCATTATGCATTCGTCCGCAATTGAAAGATATTACACGGTACAACACGCAGCCGGTATGCACGCCTCGATCGGAGGAAAGTCGCATCGAGTGACGTCACGCGAAACAGGGCGAGGCGACGGCTCGGCCATGTTCGCGCGTTTCGCGCCACGGCGAATCAATTGTTCTTCTTTTTTTTCTCTTTTTTGCGCAAAAATTAAAGTTTAACGGGAGCTTGTACACGTAACAGCGCGCGACGCTTCAGTAGTCCCGCTCGAGCCAGACATCCGCGACTAAAGTTTCGCTAATTTGTTTCCAACGCCGCTAAATCGACGGGAAAAGATCGGGAAACTTGACCGCAAGCTCGCGATTCGATGTTGCGTTGCAGCTCGATTTCGTTGGCTCGACAAAAGGCTCGCGAAGGCGATGAATTTAAAAGCGATCGTTCGAAAAGTTCTTCTTCCCGATAATAATGGTCGATCGTTTGGAAAGAATTGCTTCGAAGAGTGACTAGTCTTTTTATGACGCGCTAAAAGTTTTAACATTTTTGATAACCGCAATAATTTGGGTTGTTAAGTTTTTTGTGATGAAAATTTTTTTGATTCATTTCAGTGAATTAAAGATATAAAAAGTATTAAAGATTTTATTTTTCCATTAATTTTTCCTAGTCACAATTTACTTTCGCTAATTTAAATTGACCAAACTTGACAAAAACAAGGAAGTCAGAAAAAAAAATGAGAAAAAGAAAGGAATAGACAACTTCTCTCACGTATACTTGCACGACTACGAAGCAACCTTTTCAAAAATATTTACAATATCTTGATTGGTAATTTTCAATCGCTCACATTTCCGCCTTTCGGCGATCGCTCCTGAAATTTTCAATTCACGGAAGTACAAGGGAAACGTTCTATTTTTAGGGAAACCGCCGGCTCACCCAAAGGAAAAATCTACAAAAGCAGTCTTCAGACCAACACTTCCGTCGAAACTGTGCACAGTAAGTAATGCACGCGTCGAGTATCGAAATGCAACGGCCGAAAGGAAAATCCTCGCATTTTTAACGCTTTTGTGCTCGATTTCAGAGACCACAACGAAAACCACGTCCAATACGAGGATAGTTTCGACGGAAATCAAGAAAAATGGAATCGGTGAGTGCATATTAAATTTGACACTTTTCCGTCCGTTAAAAACAGCGTTTAACGAACTATTGAATATCTGCGAACATTCAGCAGGCATTACTTCTATTTATTCTCGTCAAATGAAAAAGCACGAGAATTCCGTTAAACAGAATTACAAAACATTTGGAGCAAATCCAAAATTGTTCTCCACTATTTCCAATATAATTTACCCTTAACTTTAAAAAATAAATGAATATATACAACTTTTTTTCAATTTTTCAAAAACGCATCACATAAATTTAAAGCAACGACATTTTTTCTCTCGTTTTTAATTCAATTCGCCATTTTTCCGCGAAAATCTTTTTCACTACTCGCGAAAATTCATCACCTATTGAATCAGCAACAAAATTGTCGGAAACCCATTTTGCATTGAGCGACGTGGAAATGCGAAAATAAAAGATCAACGATCTTGTTCTATAATCCGCAATTCAAACAATTCGGGGAATTCGACGGTACACAAATTTGCAATGCAAAAGCAAAAAAACTAACAGCCGGTCTTTCCCGGCAAACACTGCCGGGCTGATATGCTTAATTTACGAGGCAACTTAAATATCATTGAAAATCGAACTCGGGTTATTTTTATTCCATTACAGTTTTACTTTTTCATAAGTCATGAATTATTGATGGGCCCTCGTGAATAGCAGATTCTCGACAACGACGTGCAAAGTCAACGAGAGAGGCCATTAAAAGATTTCGAAAAGATTTCGCAAACGCAGAGTATCACTGCGCTTCATTTCTATAATTGAAAATCGATATTTGTTCGAGCGAATCCTTCGCGAGCACTTGCTTTTTTTTCTTTATTTTTTTCGAATGTACTGAAAATCTTACTTGCGGAAGGATTTTCAATGATTAGTCGTTTCTTTTGTCAAGTAATAAAATTCTTCCTGGATGTCATTGAACATTGCATCCAATGGTTTGACATAAGATTCCCTGGGAAAAGGAAAAAAGTCTATTTTTCCAATTAGTATAAAAAACATATATTTTCTCAATGTACTACTAAAATTAAAAGTTGAAAATCTGTTAAGAATATATTGTTAGTAAATTAATAGATAAATTTATAGCAATTTATTAAAAACAATTTTAAAATAATGCACGGATATAAATTAATATCGTTGTCTTATCTTATTTTCGTTCAGGTCGCTCACAAAAATATACATACATAATCCACAATTGTATGAAAAGATTAAATGTAATAAATATAAAACGTGGAGTGGCACTTTTTCTATTTCACATTTGTAAAATTAAATCTTTTCACGAAACGAAAATACATTTCACGAAACAAATATACATTTTTCTTAAGTAGATACAATATTTAGCTGATGTTGGCAGAAGTAAAACATTTACTTAAAATAAAAAATCAACATTTTTCTTTTATTTTTTATTTCTAATCAAGCCAAAATAAACTGAAAGAGATTAAAGTAGGTTTGAACTTTGCTACATTTTCAACTGAATCTGTCAAAAAGTTTGTGTAATCCTAATATGGATTTCATTTTAATTCATTTTTTAGCTTAAGCAACAGTGAAATGTCAATTTCAAAACAAATTATTACATATCCAGGTAAAAACGTCGAAAGAAAATCAATTTATCTATTTCTAAATTAAGTTTCAATAGATAATGAATAGAAAATGTAATTATTATTATTTATACGTATCTACAAAAATAATAATAATAATAAAATGTTGGTAAAACATCAACATCTGTCGAACCAACGTATTGTTTTAATTAAAACTTTTAATTTTAGTTAATAGTTAACACAATTTCTTATAGAGTTTAATTTTTCTCCACTTTACTTTTTACTGTTCTTTTATTTCCCTATTCTTCATTATAACCGTTAACGTTAAATTAATTATGAAAAAAGGAAAATTCAAGTTAATAAAAAAAACAACATTTAAAAACGTGATAAGTAATTTTGATGTACATTTATCGATCCAGGGAAAAATATACGTTTGAGCTGCGGAACGTTTCGATGATGCTGCAATTTTTTAATCTTACTGTTTTATAAAACTTGAGGAATATGTATGAGGTGAAATGTAAATCTAGGACTTAACGTGAAGCAACTTTAAAAATAGATTTAACTTTTATGAATTGTGCAGTATTTTAGAAATATAAACTTAATTGAATCACAGCTTTAAACGACTACAATTTTTTTAGCAACATTTATGAGGTATTATGGGGTTGAATTTAATTAAAGTGCAATTGAATGTTCAATTTTTTACTACATTTTTTCTTTTTCAAAAATACAGCAGGTCGTATCTCATTTCATTTCGTTTTACTGCTATGCATGGAATATATGTTTCACCGAAACTAGAAAACTTTTCTCAATCGCGAACTATTTTTAGATAACTTTTCCAGCTCTTTATTTGATGCTAGTAATTCTTTGAAGGATATAATAATTCGTCCTTTATATATAATTTTGTACGATATAATCATATTCAATATCACAACTCCATTACAATTTTACAATGACTTTGCAATGAACTTTCTAATTTTAAAAAGTGGCACTTTTAAGATATAACATAATTTTAATTGAAAATATTGCTCTTAGAAATAAGCCCTCTATACGAACTATCAAATTTTTATTTCTAAAACAAAAGCTCGTTCGGAGATTGTCTTGATAGTTTCGAATGACGAAGCTGACATCTCGAACGATCGAATTTGTCGCTACATTGGTTATTGTAATGTGCGACCATTAAAAGCGACCTCGCAAGACTCGCTTGTAATTACTGCCGCTCCGAAATCGACTTCCCAATATCCCTCCACACGAAACAAAACATCCAAATGGTCGACCGGTCCTTCCGGCCGACGTCAAGCGTGGAAGAAAATCGCCGTTGATGTTGCACATGCGTGTACACATACAAAAAATACCCACACATGTAGATAAAAACATATACATGAGTATACCTATATATGTGAAAAGACATATGTACCCATGTACATATAAAAACGCTCATGTTCAAGTGTATTCATAGACATATATGAATACACATACACACATATACACCCACATAATAGAACACCTGTGACGAGGTGTGCGTTCGAGGGTTCGGTACTCGCCCTTCACTCTTCCGACCTGAAACAACAAGGCCCAAGGAACTTGGATTCAGTTCTTCCTTTCCTTCAAGGTACGCCCAGTCTCGGTGTCAACTGTCGCTCGGAAAGTCATCGTCGCGGGCCCTGCGTCATTTCCCTTCCGCGAGCCTTGGCTAAGGCCGTCATTTGAAACGCGCTTACGACATCCCAGCAGATATCGTTTCTTTGTTTCCGCTCGACCGGTTAAAGACGTCGTGCGAAAAGGCGCCTGTGACTTCGGGAAAAGTCGCAGACGATAATTGTTCGCGACCGAGGCAGGGTTGTCCGGGATCGGAGGTTCGGTGAATCGTTTTAGTGGTCGATTTTTGATGAGAGTATTTCGTTTGTGGTTCTTTAAAAGTGACTGGTTGCTTTGGTGAAATTGGTTCCAGTTTTGGGAAATGATTTGTTATTTGTACTGCACTGAAAAAAGGATATTGTATATGATACAAGATATATTGTAAAACGTTTATGTAATATACATCATATATATAGTGTACGTGCAATATATGTATAATATACAATGTATTATGTACGTATATATATAATATACAGTATAATATAGAATTGTAAATCATATATATATTGTAACTAAGTTTAGCACAAGATATTATTAAATTTTTTCTATTTCGTTTCGATCAACAAATTTGTTTAAATTTCACATTGTATGTTGTACGGTATCATTTTCTCGGTATTGTTGGATTATGTGGTAAGTTGGAGGTTATTATGAGATTTAAATTTGCTCTGATTTATGTTAATATTCCAGATGATTTTGCTTAATTGAAGCTAATTTTCAAGCATCAAATATTTACCACAACATGTAATTAAATTAATTTTATTATTTTATTCTGATATACGTAACATAAAAAACCTGTAACATCGGAATTTTACTTAATATATTGACTAATGAAATTACTTTGTATTTCAAATAAAGCACTTTGAAGTGATTATATTTTTAAATAATGAATCCAATTCAATCTGAACCAATTTACAAATCCATGACTTTGAAGAAGAACCTCCATTGGCAATGACTTCCGGTTCCAAATTCGCAATGACAAGCCTCCACTTCCGAAATGATAATGGAAAATCCCCGTTTTCGAATTAATATTGAAGAAGGAATAGGGGTTTTTCATTGTCCATTCGAAAATGGATGTTTGTTATTGCAAATTTGATAATGGAGGTTCTTTATTACCGATTTGAGATTGAAGATTTTTTGAAATTGGGTTTCTTCTTCTCGGTTACCAAAGTCTTTCTTGCAACCAGTCAAACTTTTCGAAACGTCAAACGAACTATTGACGAACCCTCCAAAAATCGTCAGTAACCATTTAACATCTTCTAAATTTTATCATTTGCTTTTCTCCCCAAAATCCAATACCTCGACACATCACCATTACAGTGCCTTCGATGAAAAACTTCTCAACCCCACTTGCATTGAAACCAACCTCTCCATCACGACCACACCAACGAGAAATGAACTCAATATCGCGGGGACCAGGTCGCGGACTTTTATTTTCAACCATACGAAAACAGAAGTGATTTCGCGTCGAGGAATAATCCACCCGGAAATGAAGCTTCCTCCCGGGTGTAACTCTAATTGAAATTTGCGCCAAGTTTTGCCGGCATCAAAATGAGGCTGCCGAGTTGTCTGCCCTGGCTGGCGTGCCGCGGCTTCGAGCAGCGCGAAGCTATCAACCCACTGGTCATAACAAAACGTCCGAGGAAGAAGCGACGGCGCCGTGGGCTGTTGAACGCCGTAGTGGCGCGGGTGTTGCGAGGCCGCAAGCGAACAATGCTTGGGACAAAGCGACGCGTTATTCGGCCGAAACACGACGGCAGGCCGATCAAAGGGCCGATTATTCGAAACCGCAGGGATGAGGAGGCAGCCCTGGAAAAGCGCTTTCAGGAGGAGCTGCGCACTTTGAAACTGCTCCTCGAGCCGCCGGCCCAGGAGAGCCAGTTCGACCGGAAATTCGATACGCTGGACTTTCGCCGGATGAATACGGTCGCGCTTTTGGAAAGTGGCGCCCAGCTCAGCGAATTCTTCGAGAATACGTTCCGCGAGCAAACAACCATTTCGCGTTCGCCGGTTGGCAAAAGTGTGAGGTTCGATGAAAGCATAAAGGATAATAGACAGAGGTTCTTCACGAGGTTTAGCTTCTTTGATGAGATGGACGATACGGTGGAGGTACTATTGAAATGCGGTTCCATCGAGGGAATCGATACCAATTTGAAGGAGAAACAAGGTCCTGGGAGAATGAAATTAGGATATGGTACGAAGATTAAATTCAAGAGGTTCAATCTTCCATTGAATTAATGCTAGTCTTTCGATGATGTTGTACTGATCCTTCAAGCTTTTGTTACTAGATTAGTATAAATGCAATCTTCTCTTTAGGACAATCTTTTTCGTTTAAATGCACAAGTTGCCAACAGTTGTAAGATTGAAAAAATGTTTTGGCATTTTCACAACTATCATTCATTTTTAAATTATTCTCCATCGTCAAACATTTGCTGGATTACTTTAATTGTTTTTAATTTGTCATTAGAGTTTTTAATTTAAATCTGTAAGATCCGATACGATGAATCACCTTAACAGCGTCAATGTGCAATTTCAGTTACAAAATCAATCAGCCTTGGTTTAATTGTACTAGCTGGTTCTTCATTTTTGTGAAATTAGAATTACGTTGCGGAATTGGGAACAGATCGACGGAATCCAAGCTCGTAAACGATTCTCTTCGGTTATCCGTGCATCCTCAACGACATAATACCCGGCCGGAAGTAACGATCCCTTCCCTATCGGTTAAGCCAACTCGCGCGGAAATTGTTCCTTGAACGATAAAGCGTTCATTGGCTTATTACATTGTGGTTAAAATAAATAAATTGGAATTCATCGATGGCTCGGGTCGCTCGAATAGCAATTATTTTGATTCAAAAGAGCCTCTTTTTTGGATTAACCTAGCAATTAAAAAATTCAGATTTATTTGACGCGAACGAATTGCACGCTAACATTTTTTCATTTGAAATATACTGTTTCCTCCTGCTATATTAATAAATATTATTAAAATTTTATATCTATTAAAAGTTTGAAACGTTTTTTGCAACGAATCTAAACTTCAATTAATTTCGTATTAAAAAAGACAAAAGTTGCAACGATAAACGTGTGCGAACAAAGAATTTTATTTTTAAATGTACTAAATTTAAATTTTCAATTTTGCTGAAGTGTGCTGAAGTAACTTATTTTTAATGAACAAAGTTGCTTCCATTTTGAATTCGTTGCGAAAACACGCTGCGAATTCCCATCGTATCAAATTTAGATAAATTGTTTACAAATTCAGTCGTTTTACACTCATCTGAAATAGTTATCATTTCTTTCTTCTTGCGTAATACCAAACTTACTTCAACATTTGTTCCCCTTCAAAATGCAATAAACTATCAAGAGCACGGTAAAGAACAATTTTATATGCAAAAGGTTATTCGCCATGAAAACATGAGTAAGCACAAGAAGAGCTTCCCTTTTAAATAAACACTTCAAACAACATTTATCTTCTCCCTTAATCTCCATTTCGTTAACTTTTATTGCACATTTGAAATTTCATGCAAAAAGAAAACGAAAAAGCGCGCGAAAGAAAGAGGGCAACTCTATAACGACAATATAAATTCGCGCGAAAAAGCAATAAAGTGCGAGAAACATCTTCCGAGAGGAGTTGGAAACTCTCGGATAATCCGCCATAAATTACGAGCAGATCGTTTTAACGCGTAATCGATAACAGATCGCGTGATACAAGAATGATTGAACTCGAAAATTGGCCCGGCGCATTGAAAGTTCGTGACAAATTTAAAACATATAAAGTCATCCTGAGACGAAGATTTGTTCGAGTCAACCAAATTTTGGTTGAACCAACCGAATTGCAGGTTACTACTTGACCAACTAAATATTTTGTTGAATCAACCAACTTTTGCTGAATTTTCGATAGCTGAATGACATGATGTATAGATATAAAGAAAACTACTCTCTGTGCAAGTGACTTTATTTGTATTTAATTTTTTTTCAACACCATGTAACGGTAAGAAATTACTTTTAAGACCAAGTAACGGAACGGTAACGCGTTAAATTTCAAAAAGTAACAATGTCTGGATCCCAATTAAATGATTTGATTACGTCGGCCAAATTTTTTTGCACACCGATATTTACTCGCGACAATTCGTTCTTACGGCGGAATTGTAAATGAAGTGCACTCGTGTGACGTGGATGGGCGCGGTGTCACGGGCCGAAGAGGCCGAGCCCGTGTTTCCGCACATCTCATCTTCCGTCCTTCGCCCTCCGACCTCCATCTGCCAAGCCCGATTCTGACCAATTCCCGCACTGTCCGTGTTCCATCGATCACTCGATTGCGTTAGGTAATAGATTACGCAAACTAAAAATAACATTCCCATTAATTTCGCTCGATAAGTATGCATTTGACGCGCGCTCCACGCCGCGCTCGGTTACTTGATTACTTTTTGAAAATAATTCTTTTTTTTCTTCTTATTCTTTTTTTCATTCGAGCTTTAACGATTCGGCGGAGTTTGCGACCATTGAATATCGCTGCAAATTCATTGAAAGAAGTTAGAGTAACGTGAAGTACGTTATAAATAATATTGGTACATGCCTGTATAATGGAAATGTTTGTATGGAAATGTTACTACCGTGAAACTGATTTTAGAGGTATTTTTACAGTTATATAAAATGAAGTCGTAAAGCTTGCGGAAAAAAAGTATATAAGATTTTGTGCATTTAAAATCTTGTATTGGATAATAAAAGATTTCATTAGAAAAATCTTTGACATGCACGATTTGATAACGGAACGTCGAAATCTAATTATTCATGCATTTATACAGCCGGGGATCAGAAATTAGATATTTCAAAAATTAAAAACTTATTAAAATTGTATCTGACGACTGTTCGCGGTTCTTTTAACCGTCATATTCAAAATTAGAATAAAGTGTATATAGTAAAGCTTTTCACTTTAATCCATAATATTTATGCAAAGGTTAAAGAAATGTATAAATTAATAAAATAAAGTACAATATAGTTATGGAAAAAGATTCGAAGTATATTTGGCAATTTTTCGCGAGTTGTGGGAAAAGAGGCAACGAATTAAAATTAATTTTGTAAATTAATATTACGAAGTAACAGTTTTGTATAAACGAACTCGAACTTAAAAAAATTATGCAAAGTAAAATTTGTTTGTAAAATTTTTAGCACAATTTTTGCATAAAAGTTAAAGTAAATAAAGAAATGAAATGAAACGTATGGTTATAAAAAAACTTTTGTGATATATTTTATATAACTTTGCGAGATGTGTAACAAGTGACAATACTTTTATTCAAATATTTTCTAAGGCAAAGTAGTTGCACACTTTATGTAACTTTTCTATTCTGTCAAAATTACAATTTTAACATTTCCGGGTTTTTGCGTTTCAAACAATAATTACTTAACGACTTCTTTATGTCTAAAACAACGAAGTCATTTTGGTTTGGTAAATCAATATCTTTGCTTACGCTCGACGATAGCAGAACCAAAAGTTTGTAACCCTCGCAAAGTCTCGAGAGGTCGCACCTAATTAGCATCACTCTCCCTTGTTTATGCACGAGTCAGAATCTCAAGACAATGCATGAAAAGTAAGTTCGCATTATGAAGAATCATGTCCCGGCATACTAATTAAAGCTTCCAATGAAATTGTCACCCTTCCTTTTACCCGCGCTTTTCACCTTGTCGAACTTTTTTGCCGTCTAGCCGAAGGGTCGAAAAATGCACGGACATCAAAATTCAGTCCAATTTAAATAAACTTAATGGATTCGATAATGAAGCAGATAAATAATCAAACGCGCACACGAAGTAATTGTTTTTTAAACGAAGAAAAATCTTTTGTTTGAAGAATTTTTATCTTTGGTTTGAAAAAAATTTCCCACACGAAAGTTTACTTTTGTTCAAAGAATTTTCATACAACTATTTTTTCAAGAAAACAATATTGTTTACGATTTTTGTATTTTTTTAATTTTTAAAATTTTTTTTCATTTATTTATTCAAATATTAAAGATTAATTTACATACGCCCGTCGAACGTAATATAATTCAAAAGATGTATTCATATCTTACTGAATACATATTTTACACTTCACTATTCATTATCCATTGTAATCATAAATCAAAACAGAAATATTCCCTAATTAAAATTACAAAAGGAAGTTGAAAAGTAGGTCGCGTAAAATATATAAAAAAATGAGTCAATTATTTTGTCACATATTTTTTATAAAAATTGACCAAGATCATTACTCGGAAATTATTAAACACACTTATAAGGCTTGAAAATTGACAATTATGACCGAAACCTCGCCAATAACAAAAATATGTTTAAATAACAATTGAATTATGTAATTTAACAATTAAAAACACTCAACATCACGTCTACAAATGGATAAAATTAAATTTAAAGAAATGTTGGTAATATTATACCACAGACGAAATTAGGTTCTAATAAATTATTAGAAATGATACTTTATAGACAATTCGTTGCAAATAAACATCGCAAACTTCTTGCACATGCAATCCAAGCCGTTAATTTGGCAGATTAATTGTCTCGGTTTAACGATGTGAATTTCGTGTAACCGATCCAATGTCACGTGTAAAGGGGTATGCGAATGCTCGGCGAGCCCACCGAGCACTTGACTTTTCTCACTCGACGTACCGTTGTTGAAACGCCGACGATAGATCACTGTTCCAACAACGTTTCTCCACTAAATGGATGAAGAACCGCCGCGACTCGGTTTCTCAACGACGGCCCTTCGTCATTTCGCTGATAGTCATACTCTCGAGGGACATAATGAGGAATGCAAAATACGTAGACGATAAAATAACGTTACGCCGTTGACTTGGCGACGTAAAAAGAAATGAAAATAGCGTCGTATTTGACTCGATCGCCGTTTTGTTTATAATACGTCGCGTTATTTCAATGAAGATTTACGTTCATTGAATGTGAATGCAAAGCGAAGACGGTTTCGTTTCGACGGCTGCTATGAGCGTTAACGTTTCCTCGTGATATCTTTGTTAAATATTTTGAATATCGTTACGGAAACGAGCTTATAACTTTTTAATACAGTTGACAACTATCGTGAATTCGGCAGCAGGATGATAGCCATTTAGAGAACGAAACAAAACTATTCGGGACGAAAAGTTTGTTGGAGAGAACATCGACTTAAATGTAATATCCAAGATTCAGTTGAAGATATCGAATAACTATAACGTATATGAAATTGAAGAATGGAGTGGTACTCGAGTTAAATTGAAGATCAAAGTAAACTAATTTAAAACTGTCTCTTTCAGTATTGGTAAATGATGTCACGTAGGGGGAAAACGTTGAATGGCAGTATGAATAATCGTAAATATGTAAAGGAAGTTCCAAACGTTTGTCAACGAGTTCGAACTTGGAATAATTTTGAGTGAATTTGGCTTTCACATTGTCTACAATTAGCTAAAAACTACGAAAAATAACACAGCATCTTTTAAATAATTATATTTCATTTAATTTTACATTTTTCTTTATTTTATGTACGAAAATTGTACAAAAAAATGGAAACCAAAATTGTACTTTGCACAATTTTTTTTCCAAGTTCGAATTCGTTGATAAAAAAACGTTTGGAACTTCCTTTACATTTGCAAATTTATACACGGCAAGAATTTTTTACATTGATAACAAAAATTATTTTGTAACAACTTTATTATAACATATATAATTTATAATTTGTGAATAGTTTGTAAACTTTTTACGAACATAGTCCTATAAAACGATCGTTCACGAAAGGTAATTTAATATGAAACATCGTAATGTTTGCAAACATCGGTGACATTACATATCACACGCACATACATAAAACATTTATGCTGAAATGTCCACAAACGACCGTGCCGCGGACGCGGCGACTGCCCTCTATTTTAGTAAGAGCTTTATGAAATTGTTTTGAATACACTCGAAGAAAAATGTAATGCATGCAAAGGTAAAAATGTATTACATCGCTGTTTAGATGCCGCAGTTCATGTTTCGCGTAGTAAAAAAACACATAATCAACTTTACAATCCCATTAAAAATGATTTAAAATTGAAAGTGCGAACAATTGACCAACCACTTAAGTCAATTGTTTTCACGAAGAAAAATTAATATGTAATGTTTTCCCTATTTTTGAAGAAGCGCGTTTTATAAGATAAAATTTTGATGTCTTTGCATTTATTTAAACTCAAAAATTTGCAAAACAATATAAAAACATGAAAATTCTTTATCATAAAAAACATTTCCTCCAATTTACGGGAAAACTCGAATTAAATTGTTTTTTCACGTTATTTTTGTAAATTTCATTTGTTGTAAAAATTATTAATAACTATCAATAACTTTTCGAACAGTATATATTGATTTTGACGACTTAATTTAATATAAAATTGTTTGAAACTTTAGATTCGCATTGAAACAAGAAACCAACTCACGTAATTCCCTGAAAACATTTCATACTTAATACATCTATAAATTCAGTAGTTCACAAATGTAAAGACAAAAGCGCCAACAATTCAGTTCCCACATCAACGCAAATTTCTCTAAGAGTAGTGAAACGAGGTCAAACATCCCCGCGTGGAATCGCGTTAGGAGGCGGACTTGCGAAGCGCGTAAACAACGCGAAATGAAAACAACAAAAGTGGAAAAAAGGGAACGAAATGTCCGATTGTAAGGTGCAGTCCCCCACTTCGGCAATTGCAATATGGAGGCATTTTCGAGGGTGGGGTTACCGCGCGCGCGATTTTGCATTGTGCGCTAGGAAGTCCGTCTCGGAAGTGGCGCTGTGCAGGGGCCCGGAACTCGCAGCTGGGGTGGGGGCAGGGGGGAGGGGGGCTGCGCGGATGTATCG
>JABFOV010001382.1:0-25783 GCA_022817685.1 Aradophagus sp. ZL-2020
CGTCTGTGTGCACGGGGGTGGTACGATTGTGTGTGCTGAGGACCGTGCTAGGTGGTGGGCAGTGAGTGTGTACACGGTCGAGTCAGGATAGGGTAGCGGGTGGGCTGGTGGGGGCGGGGGGGGGGGGGGGGGCGGGGGGGGCGGCGGGGCACGGGGGGGCGGCGGCGCGGGCGGCGGCGGGGGGGGGGGGGGCAGGCGGGGCGGGGGGGGGGGGGGGGGGGGGTGGGAGGGGGGGGGGGGCGGGGGGGGGGGGGGGGGGGGGGGCGTTGCACGCGCTCCCGTCCGATACTGCAAGAGGATTTCAACTGGATTACGGCTCACGAAGCGCAACGCAAGCAGATTACGTTTTCATCATGAAGCCCCCGGACGACGCACACACGCGCGCGCCAGTAAGAGACTTTTCGCAAAAACTGGATACTTTTCATGCTACTACACTCGGGCTCTGTATTACGAAAGCCCACGATAAGTCCGTCCGGGCTTGGCGCTTCTTTCTCCTCGCTCCATTTTTTTTCTCTCTTACTGTTTTTTGTCATTGTAGCTTGGCTTTTTTTGTTTCCCTTTTTTCCCCGCTCTCGTTTTGTTAACGTTCTTTTTTTAGGTACACTTTTACCCGATGATGCTTGTTTTTCGGAAGGGAGAATCGTGGAGGATGTTACAGGCGATCTCTTTTTCACGCTGGATTGTTTAATTATAAATTTGCAGCGATGAATCGCTGTTAGGTAAGAGCTCAGGGCGTTCGAATTGCACTGAGTTTCGAATCATCTTTGGATTTTAGATCGAAGTTTGAAACGCTTGTAGATGGAGAACAAATTTAGTAGTGTAGTTTGACACGGTTAATTCCAGGACAAGGATGATATTTAATGATGTTGTTCTTCATGGAAATATTGTGAGTTCTATTTAATTCAATTATTGAAGAATTTTTTTTTTTTTTAAGGTACTGGTTTGATGAAATTGCAATTGATTGAGAAAATTAATTACCGTAATATAATTGGAAAATATACTTTATCAATACATTATCAATGTAGGTATCGTGTTCAGGAAAATTTTTATTATTTGCAATCGGTCAATTTTATTTTAGAAGATAATAATCATTATCAGTAGAAAAAATTATAAGGAATAAAAGTCTTACTTTAATGCATGTCAACGTTTTTTAATTATCACTGGATTTTTCATTATCAAATATAATCACTGTAAACATCTTGTCTTAAAAATGTTCATAAAAATAAATTTAAACGAAGATGTGTACATTTATTTTTGTTATGATAAAATGAAGATATTTAAATGAAGAAATTTAAATACAGCTCTGCAATATTTTAAACGTGCTTGGAACGTTGTAAGGAAAAGAAAAAATTCAACAATAAACAGTTTTATAAAACAAAATCAATAAAGTAGAACATTATGTATTTACTGCCACATTAATCTGTTTTTAATTTTTCTCTTCAACGACATTATAATTATTTGTGTATTCTGATGTATTTTACGATTTTCTTAAATGCCGAGAAATATAAAGATATTATATATAAACTTTCTGTACTTCAAATTGGTTGAAATTACTTTTAACAATGTTCGTCGTTAAGGAATAATTTTAATAAGTAACAAAATTGTGCATAAACATAATTCGAAAACATATTTGTAATTAATTTTTGTATTATACACATATATTTTTATGACATATTCCATTGACTGGTAAGGCTATTAACTGTATCTCCAAAAAAAAAAAAAAAATGTTTATATTCACATTATTTGGAATGGAAAAATAATTATCACAATTATTAACATGAAAACACAAACAGTTTTTTTGAGATATAAGTATAAATAACAGTGCGTTATAATAATCATTATTCGTTTAGTTTTAGACGTCTTAACAGCTAGTTTTGAATAAAAACTCAACATGCTGAAATTAACTATTTTCTTTGTGTTAATTGCCTGTGCATATGTCGCGGTGAGTTTACTTTGACAATAATTTAGAATAAAATTTAATTATTCAAAAAATATTATAATGTACTAACGCATTTATGTAAATTGTCTGTCGTGTAAAGATTATTAATATATTAAATGAATTTGGTATTGGATATTTTAACAAATGAAAATCTTTTTATTACTCACAAAACATTATTGTTATTTTGAAAATAGAGTGCCACAATTTACTTCAATCGAAACCTTACCAAAATCTGACATTTGGGTTTTCTTTAACAACTGAAAAAAGAAAAAAAAATAGTTTACGAGCATGAAACTCAAAAGTGATACAACTTTTTGGAAATTATTTAAAAATAATATTCTATTTTTGATAAGGAATATGATTATAAACTAACTTATTTTTATATCAATATAATTTTCGTATTCTTTTTCTTTTTTCCATTTTTTAATCATTAATACATTTTAAAACAAATTTTTTCAGGCTGCTCTAATAGATTCAAACAAAGAGGCGGATAAATGGAATGTATGTCTATTTTATTTTCAAAATACTTCATTTTCATTTCACTATTAAAATTACGTATTTTTTACTTACAGGAATTTGCAGATCAAGAACAAGAACCTTATATTATGAATTTGTAGATGTACGTTAGCATTAAATTTTAATTCTACTTTGTGATTTATTTTCTAAAATAGTTCACAGTCGTTTCATTTTGAAAATATAATTATTTATTATTTTGCAGGCCTTTTTTGACGAAAACTAATTACTTTTTTAAATGAAAAAGTGAATGAGGTGCATAGACATTAAGTTATAATTACATTAAGTTGTACACTGAGAAACCTCATCCTGAAAAAATACTAAAAAATGTTATCGAGAGGAGGAAGTTTGATAAATTCAGGCCTGATGACTTTTTGAATCCGCTCTACAAGGATATCTTAAGGTAATTTGCAAATAATGGAACTGACGAAAAGAAAACAGATATTGGTGAACGTCAAATTGAAATAAAAGGATCAAAAATAAAGAAACATTTAAAAGCAAAAAGAAGTCACTTTCACAACTTCTGTGTATTAATATTTCAAAAACGGCCGTCATTATGTACTCAAAATGAAACAAGCGACAGAGAGCAACGACGAAACTGTTATAAAAGTGATGGTCGTGTGGGTAGGAGAATTGAACGGCGTAATCCATGTCAAAATACAATGTTTAGGGCCATCCTCGAGCGGGCATCGTGGTCACTGCAGTCGCATTAGTTAGAACTCATAACACCGGCCAACAATCAAAAGCTGATGGGTCATGATTCGCTATGATAATGAAGCATGAATATGACATGAGGCTAGTGAGCTGGGGACGCCAACTCCTCGCTTCGTTCAGCGAGTTGATGCACGATACTAACCCGCCGAGCTACTGCCTATTTCCCGTTTCAAACTATGGGACTTGAAGGGACTAAAACCCAAGATCGAAGGGATGGATAGACGAATGGATGTACCGACAGTTTTGCCAAAGGCTTCACCGTCCTGAACTATTGTTACATTTTATAGTTCATAACGCTAATATAGGCACATGCGCTCCCTATTTATCCGATATTATGTTGGATAAACATTGAACCTAATAATATCAATATCACTTTTTTACTACAAAGAAAGCGCTTCAAAACTAATATCTTAAGAGAAGACATTTATTCATATTTTATCTCAAAAGTGTTTTATTATAAGACGCTATTTGTGTCTTGTGTGACGGAAAAAATACATTTGTTTTTGCAGTGTTTTTACTCTTTTTATATTCTTTTTCAGTATCAATTACGTTCTAAAACAAAATTTAAAAAACATAGAGTAATTCTAGCACAAATCATCTAATGATATGGTAAAAATAATGAGTTTCATTTTTAGAATCTTTGGTACATTTGAATGATACGAAACTCCAGTATTGCGAAAGGAGCGTTAAAGCGTGTCGAATTCCGTGTGTGCTGATGACGAAAATGCCCTCAGTAACGTTTTGAGAAAAAGGCGTTTGGTTCCTTGGAATTTACGTGTTAAGCCAACCCAGATCTCGTAGTTTCTCTCGATGTAGAACGTTTCTTGCACGCAAATTGAGATCAACGTGAATACTTAATGTGAAACTGTGGTCGAGCAGGAGTCACGACGCAGTGATGGGAGACAGAGAGGAAAATGTTGTTTGCCGTCCATCCGAGGCGCCAACTCGATTACGTCGTCTAACCAGTTTCGCACGTTATGTCAAGCACATTGCGCCACAAACGTGATACTGCATTTTGCTGCGACGCAATCAATTCACGCTAAACTATGATAGGTTGTTGAACCTCATCGACTTACGTCCGCTGACAAAAATCATCTCATTGGAATGTTAAATATTCAACGATGTGGACTTAAAAATTTGTTGTTTAAAATTGAAGTAACCTGCATAAATAGCGAAAGCAAAATTATAATTTTAATCGCAATACCACTTTCTTATCGGATGAAATTCACATAACAATGAATCAATGCATTATTAAGTCAGTCGGTTAATTATCTACTAATGAGTCTTAATTAACGAGTAACTAAATCTTAAATTCTTCAAACTCTCAACTATAAAACCGGTCAGCTAAATTATTTACTGTAATACCGCATCGATTACTTTTCATCGTCCATATCTCATAGATCATTTATCAGCAGTGAGTGGCCATCAAAGATGCATAGAAAATAACGCGTATCACTGGTGCCACTGCGACTCGTCTGCAAATCCGTGCGGAGCAAGTGGCACTTTCATCTCATTAGTCCGACGATGAGGGACGAGAATGCGCGGCTACAATACAAATGATCATAATCCATACAAACAAGTGTCAACGAGCATTTGAGCTTTTCTAGATCGTTGTCACGATCGGGAGGACGGCACCCCCGGCGAAAGAGGCCGAGGTTGTTGTGTGCATGATGGCCACGCGGCACCCGCGGGACACTTTCATCGGGCATCGATTCTCCCGATGCGCGCAAACCTATACACGTCACCCCATTAACATCCGCCGATCCGATCGCAGCCTGCGCCGACGTCTCCCGACAAAAGAGCATCTGTGCAATCCGATCCGACCGACCTGTCCTCCACCAGCGCACGGTGCATTCATTATTCGGCTAATGTAAACATATTGTTTACCGCTCTACTTGTCCATCATAGTCAAACAAACAGATGCCGTGGCGCTTTATTTTCCATTTAGATCACTTTTTCATACACTCCCATCGTCATTGCCGAAAAATCCAATTGCTCCTTCGACCGTTTTGACATTGAACCCACTACTCCCTTCTTCAAATTTGCATCACCTTTTTCAAATTTGAAATGAAACGTTAGCAATTGTGTTAATTTGATAATATTATTGTGACTCGAGAATAAATTATTCAGATTACCTCGCCAAACATCGATAGTAGGTCCATTTTTGCTTATACTTACATGAGAAAAATTGTCATACCGAGTGAATTGTATATTCTATAGTGTTTTCCGCCGTTTACTGATGTTTCTAAAACTGACAATAGCTATATAATTGATTTAAGATATTTAATAAATAACTTTACTAATCCGTGTGCAAATTATGTTCTTAACTGTTCCGCTGTTGAGCGATTGCATGGTCGCAGAACATTCAATATCAATACATAAATTAAAAAAATTTACTGTGGTGAATTTGTTAATAATAATGAAAATATTGACAGTGATACAAGTCCAAATATCATCATCCATTTTTTGAAATAAATATTGTACGTTAATATAATGGTGTATTAATATTCTACGCCCTTCATTAATTTTTTGGAGAGTCACGTTAACTCTGTAAAAAATTAATTCCCCACAAAATTAAGTGTCAGGATAGCATTTGTTGGAGTCAAATAGTGAGAATTAAAAAATGCAACGATGTTGAAAATGCGTTTAAAAATGCATCTAAGTAAAACATAGAGGATGTTTGAAAGGTATGGCTCTGATTTCGCAGTCATCGCAGTCAGACATCCAGACAGCGCCGGTTTGAATGGAGTATCTTAAAAGCTTGGAAAGAGCATTGAATTGGGATTATGAATAAGGGATACGTAACCCCTAGGGCGACGATGGATGAGATGGTCCGAGGCAACGACGGGGGCGGGGAAAGGGGGGCCAGAAAAAGCCGAGGGAATAAACATGCTCGTTGCTGGGATATGATACACCGAACATATGCGATGCATTGTCATCTTCTGCCAAAATCGCGCGCCAACTTCAGGTTCGCGCGGACGCCATGATACGCCTCGCTGACGCTTAAGTGCATCCAAGTGCACATCACCCGAGTCATCTTCGCGTGCATAATGAAAGCTCATCAAACGACTATGCATATGCATTAATCCGCGCCTCAAAACATTAATCTCACTTTGCAAACAAAACGTCGTTATTGCATAAAAGTACTGTTTTTAATTAATAAATAAAATGTTGGTGTAATGACAAAAACAAAAAGTACATTTTAAGCGCAACTATGTAGTTGACTGAAGTACATGTACAAGACTGTCGTACTAAAATGTCATTTATTTTTGCTATTCTTTGTTACATAAATGTCAATTAATTCCAAAACGATATCAATATATCGGACAAAAATAAATTAACGAAAGATACATTATTAATGTCGCATTATCATTTGATTCCGCCATTATAGCAATTTCTGCTTAAAACGCCTCTTGCCGCTTGATCAGTTTGTTCGCTGAGTGTGCAAAAGCTAACGAAAAAAGTACAACGTAAAGCTTACGTGAGTTTATTATTAGTTCATTCATTGACTCGCAAATTCAAAAAAGAGTTTTACTTTTTTTCCCTTTACATAGGTTTCGGTATAGTATTATATCTAGTATTATGTAAAGTGCTTAGGAGTAAACTAGACGTTTAACAATTTGGCATCATTTGTATCAAAAATGTTAGATTTAGCCGGCTCGGTTCTAAATTTGTATTTGTATAAGAAAACGTGTTAAGCTTTATATTAGAAATGTCTTCCATAGTAAATCCGTTGTTGAGAAAATGTTCCACTTCACGGGAGGAAACCGAAAGTCTTGCTGGGAGTAGTATGTAATCGTGTGATTGTTGTATGGATATAGTAGATAATTGTATAGTAGATTCCAATCTGAAGCCACATAATTGATGATGGATTGTACATTTCCCAGCGAGATTTTCCCTAACTGGCCATAGATAATCTTTTTGTGTACAACAATTCAAGCTTATAGGCCACATTGAAAAATCCACCTCGTCAAAACACATATACACACATATACTATCAAAATTACGTTGCGAAAGGATGATACAGTTACCAATTACATAACAAACAATTGAGCCACAGAATATATGCAATTCCGAAAATCTAAAACATAATAACATTTATGTCATTTTGTGTCAAATTTTTAAAATAAAATTGCCTTTTTGCATATAATTTAAAGACTACAGATAAAAAACTTAAATTTTCATCATATGAATACAATTAATTTTTAATTAGTATTTGAAATCTATAATTAAAATATAAATATTATATTTTATCACCGAAATTTTAACATTCAAATTACTTGGATTTTACAACTGATTATTTTAGAAATAGTCTTTTAAATTTGTAGTCGATTTAAATTTAAAAGTCAGCCTTATTTTTAAGTCTTATTAAATGTCGACTTTTTGTTTGATCATTAACAAAATCGTTGATGAAAATTAATCGTTGACAATTAACAGCAATTTTACATAATTCAAAATAAAAAATATGCACTATTTTATAAAAAATGATGTTAAAATTTAAAATATCACTGAAGATTAGTTTCCAATAGCAAACATTGCTTACGCAAAAGCGATTATTATTTAAAAGAATACCTGAACATTTTTTTATATATCATTATTATAATTTACAAATCATTGTTATATTCATTTATAGACCCTGTTAAAAAATGCGGACAAAAATATATTTTCCATTTTTGTATCAGTCATTTTTAACAGGGAGTGAATTCAAACAAGATAACTAATATTTACACAACAATTAAGATTATTATTACATTTAACACTTTCATGCTGCAAATTACTCCCTCTACTTTAAATTATAAAAGCAAACAGAAAAAGAGAAAATAAAGATAGTAATAGCCTCTGAACCAGTCACAAAACTACTTTTGTATCTCGTGACCTGCATGCGATTAAACAATGTATTTTAATTAGTCAGTATCACACATATGCTGTCTCTGCAGCACGAAAATGTTTACACGTACTGTATCGACCTTTCACGAAGAAGTGTAATTTTGTTTCTTTTGGTTGTCAAGTGTTTATAAAGTGAATCGCACTTGTTATCAGTCTTGATTGTACAACAACAAAACAGTGTCATAGTATTTTCGCTCAATTAATTTTTGAATTATAAATTGACTTTAAATATGATCTTATAAACAGCGCCATTTTCAATTCACAGAAGCAATAATAATTCAACGATTATTACAAATTAATACATAAACTTACAGTGTTAACGCTAACATTTCAACTGTTGAACAATAATAAATTAAAAAGGCATAATGATTTTCTAACTTTGCATTTTCTAACATTAGCTTTGCAATTACGTCTAGTCGTGTGATTAAAAAATTCGCTTTGTATTAAATAAAATGACAATTAACAATAATTACATTGATTAGAATTATTAGCTATACTTATAATAAGGACCAAAAATTAAGCAATAATTCATAAACTTTAAATTAGAATTTTCGTGTAATGTTAAACTAGTCAATAAATCTATTCATCAGGCACTGCATTGATATGTATATTTGGAAAAAAATTGAAACAGATAATCTATTAAACGTATGAAAATAAAGTAAATATGTTTTTAAATTAACTACATGCTTGTTATTAAAATAAAGAAACTCTATCACGTCTATCAAAGTACGAAAATATTTAAATATCGGATATTAACATATGTCGCTTCCAAACTAATTCAAATCAAAGCAATTAGAATTAAAAATATGTAATAATGTCAAAAGAACTCATTTATAATTTTAAAAAAACACGTATAATTACCAATTCACTGTGTGCAATGTTAAACATTCAACATAATTATCAACCCTCAGTTGACCTTATTCATTTTATTGCGTTTTACTTATACGTTTCATATTTAAATTTTATTTTTTTATCTTTTACTTTCCGAATCTGTTGCATTTATACGATTATTTTACAGTTAAAAGTGTTAATTTAATACATCACATTTAATAAATCATCAAATAACAGTACTACAATATGAAATAATAAATATCATAAAGAATATTTGTAGTTTGGGCAATTGCTTTTACGAATTATTTTTACATGAGTTGTATTAAACTACTGAAAAAAAAATAAATAAATAAAATTGTTGGTATCTAGTTTACTATGAGCAAGAAATAATATATTTTCTCGACAGGTACAATAAGAGTTATTTATTTTTAAGCTGTTTTTAAAAGAAAAGAATGTTTTCTTTAATTAGTAAGAAAAACACTCATTAACAGGAAAGATGTATAATATCCCCACTAATGAGAATAGTTATTTATTTATGCCGCTTTTATTGTACTTGTTGTGAAAATTAAAATGCACAACTCTTAGACAACATTAGTCAGCTGAAACAAATGAGATGGAGCACTGGACTTTGGTTAGTGTCGTCATCATCTTCACACTCATCTTGAATTTCTCAAATGTTCATATAAGTTGTACAATATACATTTACCTAAATACTGCAATTACAAAAGGAAAATTAAAAAAACACATATAAAAAATTATCTTAAAATGTAATTATTTAATATAACAATAAACAAAATATACAACATTATTAATTATTATAATTAAATTTTTACAAGGCACAAAGTATTAGTGGATTGCTTGTTCAACGCTGTATGTAAATGTCGTTTATAATTGGTGTGACAAAAAATAGCAACATATTACATAAAAAAAATAACGAAAACACATTAGTTGATCTTACAAAAAGATTTGCTTTCTTGATTTAAAAATTAATACACTATACGACGTTAATTCAAAAAAAGCTACAAATACAAAATGCTTGATATAATCAAAAATCAAATTGTTAAAACAAAAGCTATTTGCTTATTTAAATTAAATTGAACAGGAAAAAGTTGTTACCTGAACTTTACAAACAACATTAAATTTCTCACCAAAACAACTTGTCGCATAGCGTAGTATATTAATTTGTGTTACTTTCAGACGCGCAAACAAACTGTTTTGTAGTCCATTAATAGCACAATTAAAAAGTGATCAAAAATTGAACTTCAAAGAAATCAAAAGCCCAAATCAAATTTTCATATACCAGTGTATTTTTTATGTTCTTAATTGAAAATTAAAAATTCTAATATCTGAATCTGAATGAATTCTTGTTCGTTGAGAATTTGTATTAACTGTTGAATTATTAATATCATTTTTGCTTTCAATTAATTTGTATTTGCACTTTGATGAATGCAATTTTTGAATACTTTGTACAACTTTTTTACTGCCTACACACACTTTTCTAAATTTCACTTGGAATTTATCACTTTTCTTTTCGTAATTAAATTTAGTTGAAGAGTATTGTACAGAAGTTGTACGAAAAAATAATTGCGTGTTTGAAATTATCATATTATTTAGAATTACGTGAAAATAACAGTTAAAAACAATGGATCATTTTTAGAAAAATTTTGCACCAGTCTTTTAACACTACAAACGGCTGAGATCTTTAAGCGCTTTGTCATAATTAAACTTTTTCTTTATTGTATAATAAATAATCTTAAAATTGGTATTTCAGATTATGATATTTCAGATTAATATTATAAAATAAACTTAATCTACAGTTATATATAAAAGCCACATTCACACGCGGACATTTAGAACGTAGACGTTTATTTGAATTTATACGTACAAATATGAGTACTTTGTAAAAAATTTTTGATGTAAAATTTTAATTGCATGAAGAGTAAATCTTAAAATGTAAATAACACATTGCAAATAAAAGTATAGTACTTTGAAAGTGCTGTTTTCAAACCATATAGACAAATATGTTAAAACACTGTTTAATATTGATTATTAAAATCAAAAACAAAAATAAGTCGACCAATAAAAACTGTAAAAATGTAACAAGTATCAGATACTTATACAAATCCTGTTGTTTCAAACAAACGTCAATGTCCAAAAATATCCGCCTTTGGAACAGTAGTATTAAAGCTCACACCGGAATGTAGAAAAATGCAGTACAATATTTTCTTAAAAAAAAAAAAAAAAAAACAAAAAACAAAAAAACAAAAAAAAACAAAGATAATGTCACAGTCTTAAATGTATTATACTAGAGAGCATGGTATAGTAAGTGAAATAGAATTTTTTTACGTTTTTGTATTTCATTAAAAAAAATGAGACGTGTATCGAAAAAAATTGTTGCAAAATCTCTGATTGATATGCATTTCACTATTATTATTTGTGAGCGATCGTTGTATTTCCTCACAAATCATGTTTTCTAAAATTATTATTAGCGTGTCAATTTTTAAATAACCCTGTCTATTCAAAAGACATGAGATTCGCAGGTAACGGTTTTCGGTCGGATGCTTTTCCACGCACAATCGTACGCAATTGCTTTATCCATTGATCTGCTAAATCGTTGGTACTTGCTTTAAACTTATATACATTACCTAGGAAAATAGTATTTATTAATTTAAATATACATAAATATATGTATATGTTAAAGAAAAAATAATAAACTAGTACCTTTTTTAGGATCAGTCAGTAGAAAAGTGTCAGGATGAAAAGCTGTATCAAATGGTTCGGCGATCCACCCTAAGATGGATATCATTTTATAAGGTTCTCTTTTGAAATCAGATCTATCGTTACTGAAATGAAAAACACTCCTAAAAAAGCCATCAAAAATTTTTGTTTATACTTATTTCAATTGATTTATTTCAAAAAAATCAACAGAGAAATAAAAAATTCTACTGTACATAAAAACAATTTTACCCTTTAAAAGATTTTGGAGAAAAATAAACGAGCGAAGATGCCCACAGCTGCACCCAATATCTTTGCCAAGTTGAAACAGTTGGCTTACGGCCGTCTCGCAGGATTACCTTTCGTCTGAGGGAACCTTGCATCGAACATCGAGGTTCGATTGAACCGTCTATCTCACAGGGCAATACTGTTAATTCGCTATAAAAAGAGATGAAAAAACAGAACGGCTTGAGTAAGTTGCTGCTTTACACTATTACATACAATTATAATAGATAAATAAAAACTCATTTATTACTGACCTGGTCTTTGAAATTAAACTGCAGTTGTCATTAACACTATCAATGGGAGAACTAGGTGAATTCTGATCCAACTCGATAATTTGATTTGTCAAGTGTGGTTCTTCTAATACAGAATCATCTAGCAAATGCCTTACAGTGATTTGGTTAGATTCTAGAGGTATCGCACTACTTTTTCCAAAAATACTGAAAACAAATACAGTTTTTATCTGTAGGAACCTTTTAAATACAAGAATAACTATTATTTGTTAAAATTGAGGTAATCTGATTTAGAATTTGAATATTATAGTTTTTTCTCACTATATTTTAGAATAAATAAGAGCATACTTTACAATTAACAAAAGTTTAAAAGTAAATTTTTTATGGAATATAAATTTTACAATCAAAGCTGAAGGCAAAAATTGAAATCGTATGAAAGGAACATTTTATACTTCATCTATTCAAATTCTACATCAAAATACTTTTTTGCTAACATTGAAATATAAATTAACATTCGTTTTAATGCATATAAAAATAATTCAAACGTATTTACAAATTCATAACTCATTCTATTACATCTGTGAAACACAACTTTATATTCACTTGAAGAGGTGTGGTCAACATTTATTTAATTTGATGTGATGAACACATGGAAAAATTTTTAAAATTATTCAGATGAATATTGGATTTACGTAAACTTGACTGAGATGACTTCGTCATAAGTTATGTTAAATTTACATAACATTTGTCCTGCACAATGAAAAATAATTTTATCAGGTCTGTTTTAATTTTTAAAAGGCTTCCTGTATAAAAGATAAACAGCTTATTTTCGATCGACAATGATTAAGATGATACATCAACTCAAATCGTAAAGATGTTTCCTCAAAATTCATTTCTGATGAATAGATCTGATAAAATATGGATTGTTGATCTACAATAGAAATGGTAATCATTTTGTTCTTTCAGACATAATGGATGATCAAACATTATGCACTTTCAAGCATCATAATTGATCATTAATATTTTATAATTACAAAAGAGTTTATTTTTATATAAACGGTTGATCGACTTAGACATGTTTTTCAACAAAAGTGTTTTGTAATCAGACATGCATTGTATGATTTAAATTCACATAATTTTGTGTAAAATAAAATTTCTTTTTAACTTATGCTGTAAATAATATGTATAAATCTACATATTAATTATTAACTGCATACTAATTCTTTCCGAAACGTCAATAAAAAACCAATGTAGAGAAGCACCAAAAATTACTAAAACACATTTGCTCATTGACATCTTTATGTGGACATACATCATATCTTTAATTTGAAACAATGTTCATTTTGTGTAATTATATAATTGCAACAAAACTTCTGTTTTATGTACATTTTCACTATGGTTTCCTAAACATTTATACGTCATGCCAATGACGATAATGCATTCAAAATATACATTACAAAATATAATAATGTTTAAACAGCATCACATGCAGTAATGGCGAAAATAACAATCGTAATTGATATAACATCGAACATCCTAAGCGAGCTTTATTATACTTTGTGACATGGTATAGATTTGCCATCATTACTTTACTATAAAAATTATAATTATTACAACATAAGAATGTTTCCATTTATCATTTAATTTTCAAATCGTAATTTCATCAATATTAATCGTCATGATTTTATCGATAGTAACAATCTTTTTTAACTTAACAATGATTTTTAACATTTCACTCGGATGATGATTAGCTTGTTTTTTATGCTTGTTTTAATAATTGAATTACATTCTTTGAATTTATTACTGATGGCAATTCTAACAAGAGATCCTATCCCGAATCTGGGACTCACCCAGATGATGTTATGTTGGATCCACATTTTCCTCCTTGCTTATGGAAGTTTCGTGGAAGGCTCGTGCTACGAAATCTAACAAATTTACAATGACTTTTTGTAGCGACTGAGAAAAATTACATTTCTCTTATGAATCACAATATGCGTGTAAAAATGAGTTCAATGAAATAAAAGACCTGCTTTGCTATTCTTTCATTAATAAAATAAATCACTTACATGGTTATACCAGAAACCTATTTGTAAGATCTGTGTAAGTTATGGTGTATAAAATTTTACTTTATGAAGCATAATGTAAGTACTTATCAATCCTCTTGATTTATACACTTCATTTATGACTTTATGCATCATATTTCGTTTGTAATTATTTAAAAATAACTTACACAGATCTCATAGTTTTAACCCTTTTATGCTCAGATACAAGTATATATTTTTCGTATGTAATTGTCTAATAAATTTATAATTAAAAGTAAAGTTTATTTTATGACGTCAAGTTCATTTTGGGTTAAATATTTATTACAAAATATAAAAGGAGGTATACTGTAAATAATTCTAACTATTTCATGTAATCAATTTTATGAAGTATTTAGAATCATATATATTGTAACCATTATTTATTAAATTGACACTTAAATTTAAAAAGCAATACTTACTTAGTACCAAGGCTTCGACATTTACGATGACTAGGAACAAATTTATTTGCTGTGGAAGAGGCATGAAGACGCAAAGATCCGGCACAACCTCGAGCAGGAGATAGAGATAGAGCCGTAACACCAGTTATAATATCACCAATCGACTCTTTGCTGCTACTAGAAGATGGAACTGGTGAATTCGGTTCAAGCTTAATTGACAATCTGCAAAAACGAAGTCACACACGAATTAAAAGTAGTTAATTACAATAATGATATATGTCATGATATATGGTTATTTTGGATGTATAAAACGCAAAAAAAAATTATCAAAAGATATAAAAAATTTCTTACTTGAAATGATCATCTTCTAAAAACTTCTGTAATTCTTCTATATATCGCACATTATTTAAATATTTTTGCACTTCAGGTAAAGGTAGAATATAAGAATAATCACTCTCTTGAAACATTGCAACTCTAGTCAAAACAGCATTCATTTTAATAGTTCTTTGCGTATTATCTCCATTCTATAACATAAAATATTAATATTTTATATAAGTTATTATTTCTTTACATTTGTAATGCATTATGAATAGAAATCACCTTTGACACTGGGTGAGCCATATCAATGTATACTAAATCAGTCAAGAAAAGGCCCAAATATGGAATACATGGCAGCTTAATGGTATCCATGTGTTCCCTGAGATTCTTCCAATTATTTACATCACTAAAAATTTCAGCCAGTTTGTCAAAAGTACTTCGGTCTTTTTTTGAAAGACACGCCCAAGTCTTTGTTAATCTGTAATAGAAATTCAAGATTAATTTGATAATAATTTTATTTTTACATATGATAATTGTTTATATGTTAATTTACCTATATATTGAAGCACTTTGTAAACCACATATAATTGCGAAAAGAGAGTGTAAATTGTTCAAGTCATACAATTTTTTTGCCACACGTATAAAATGTGATAAAATTTCAGCTCGCTGTTTTGGAGTTGAACCGTTTAAAATTTCTTGGACGGTCCAGTAACTGACCTGAGTTATAAATATAAGACGTTATACATTTTAAATTATATAAGATATTAAATTTTCTCCAAAAAAGGAAAAAAAAAACAAAAAATAAAAGTATTCTCACGTACATGATTGAATCTTCTTGTAAAACTGACGACATGAGGTGCTACAACTAGTTTGTTCTTTTTATTCCAAGAACAACTGGAAAGTTCTTCAGGTTGTATAGATTTAAAAATAACCACATCTAATAAAGTGATTTGAGTAGCTAAATCGTCAACCTGGATATTTGTTGCGACAGAAACATGAGGCACTGGAGATCCATTATTGCATCGTCCAGGAAGTGAATTAGACTTACATGTTACAGTATTGCTGAAATAAATTTTAGTTACGATAATTAATTAAATTAGTTATGTCAACAAATTGTCAGTTCCTTCTTTTTTTTTTTCAATTTCACACTTTGGATTTAATGAGTGAAAATATAGCGTATTTAATGCAGCATTGTGCACATTTGTGTGACAAAATGGAATACAATGGTAACCGCAAAATACTTATCTACGTTCTAGTTCACAAGACTTACTTATACTAATTACTCTCAACACAATATATCCAGATAATTTGAAATTCGATTGTCAATTAATTCAATGCGTTATACTTTCACTTCAATTTATCATTGTTAAAAAGTACATTTTTTATCAATTAAATTGTTGATGGAATTCAAGTCATAACTCTTGTTTAAAATAATAACATGTATAAAAGACATATATACCTTAGTAGATTATATGCATTTTGAGCTCCAGGCAGTGTCAGTTCTGAGTATTTTCTGTATGTTTTACATTTATCCCGATAATCCTTCCATTCTTTACATATTTTATCATCCGAATGTTCATTGTCATCATTTAAAAGAGAACCATTTAAAGAATTCGATTCGTTCATACATATTTTGTTAACATAATCCAGCGGACCATACTGCAATGCAAAAGTGTAATACAAACAAAAAATTAACAATACATTTGTATATGTACTTAACATGTAATTTATTTATATTTAAATAATATTTTGACTAGTTTATAACAAGAAAAATTGCCACATTATTTGAGAAATACTAAAAAAATATACATCATTTTATAAATTTTATATTATTGCTGATTGCGCTAATGCGCAAATTGTTTTTTACATTTTGTGGGAATGAGTAATACAGTTAAATTTCTTAAATTGGGCGTTTATGTACATTAAAGCTCAAGATACGAAATAGTTTCTCTTTTATCCGGAAAGAGTTTACAAAAATTTGTTTTTTCATTGTACCATATACTTACATTTGGTATTCGTGAAGCCGACACAGAGTCATTTGAAATATCTCGAGGTATAGATGTGTAATGCATCTCAGCCATGTAGTAGATGTGTTTGATAGACGCATCTCATCTCAGTAAAATTTGATTTTGTTTGCAAAAGTTCCTGTAATCAAGAATGTGTTGAACATTTCAAATTTAGGTTCAATTATCTCGCTTGAAACAAAAAACTTGTAAAATTAAAAACAAAAATGTTAATATTTTGTAATCATTGCATATTTTTAACTAATTTTTGAAAAATTACTTCTATTCTTGTTCCATCTTAAGATAAACTTCAAACTGCCTATTCAAATAATCATTACTAACTAACAAATAATAATAATAAAAGTTGATACTTAACATGAAACATCAACCAGTCAACGTCAGATTTAACAATCAGACTGATACATGTATCAAAATGACGTCATATTAACATTATTTTGTTTCACAATAAATTTTCTTTTATCTTATGTACATATATCTGATTTTTATGTATTATAGCTTTTATTATATACTTATTTATTAACTTAAAATATTTGTATTATTAAATTTAAAATTGAAAATAATAAAATTTTAATATAATTTATCTCATTTCATTCACTTATCCTCTTCATTTTGTGCCCAAAAAGGCTACAATTGGTAAATATTTAACGAAGAAAATTATATTTATAAAATAACTGATATTAATTAATAAAATTGCGACTTTGTATCATATAAATTGCTCAAAATATCAATCAAATTACTGTCATGAATGTCTATAAAATATGTTTATATTATACATGCGTATGAACGATACATTTAAATTTAAAGTTGTATGGAATGAAAGTGTCTAAGTGTACTTTAATATATTTTTGCTTTTAACAATACATGACTAAATATAAATAGTATATTGTATTTACAAAGTCCTATTAATTAACTAATGTCATGTAAGTTCAACATAATCACATATGTAAGACATATCAAAATGTACAGTTATAATGATAATAAAATCAAATAAATTTATAAGATTTATCAACAAGTATCTAAGCTTTATTGCAAAGACAAAACGCTCAAAACGCAAAACCTAATGCCAAAACATTACATAATACAATTTGCAAGTGTAAACATCCATAGTGTTCACATAAATCAATAGCTTTAAAATCGCAATACATATACCAAAATAACCTGCACCATATATTACTTCAATGGTTATGCTATTTATGAAACAAAGCAAATTGCACTAATTCCTAAAAAATCGCAGTCAGGCACTATAACATTTGCATAAAAAAAAAATAAATCTTTACATCAATCATAATCAATCTTAATTTAATATTAGTGTACCTACATTAACAAAGTTGATTTATCACTTGATTGCCACAACAACAGACAATTAGCCATTCAAATGTAAGTGAAACGATAGCAACGGTATCGAAAAAATAACAATTGCAAGAGATGCTCCAAAACTTTGTGATGATTTTCGCGCTCAAAACACAGTATAAAGTGTAGTGACTGAAAGATCACGCACTAACCACATTTCCAGTTAAAAAGTGAAAACAACGAAAATTATGTTTTGCGTCGCGAAACGCAAAATGAGTATCAAACAAAATGATCGATAGACGCTTGAGAAAACAAACTACATCACTTGATTATGTTGCACTCCTTCCTTCAATTGCGAGTTTATGGCTACAAATAGTTAAGACCAGTCCACATGCCGATTTCCGCTGTCCAATGAACGACACTTTTTTCTGCACTTAATTTTTGAACGCCGTGTACACATAGGTATGACATCTGCACTGTAAATACTGCACTTTGTGACTTATTCTGTTGTGCTGCAATATCGGTAATGAAGATACCTGCTGGTATTTCTGCCAAATATTAAATACAGAATGTCGATATTTATATTTATGATAAACAAAATATAAAAGATATAACAATTTAAGATTAAAATGTTTGAATAGTTATGAAATAACATTAATGACTCGAATAAAATAAATTAAAATTGTTGTATATGTATACGTATAACATTAGGAAATGCGGTATAAAATGTTGTACGCACTGCGGGAGTAAAGTACTACTTTACTGTATAATACAAAGTAGTACAAAACAGTTTGTTTATAATTTTACTTGGACCAAGGTACCAAAGACCAAAATTTTTTACCAGGATATATGTTATATTTATTGATTTACAATAATAAAGATTTACATAGATTATACTGTTTATTATCTATGTTACCAGTATTTATATGTACAATATATTTATTTCATACATGTTTTTAAATAATTTTGCTTTTTATTTTTTTAAACTTTCTGATTTACTGCACAAAAGTTACAATTTATATATTACACTTTTCTTTGACTTATTCATCAGTTGGTGGTTGTGACCAAATCTTTCGGTTTAACAAAATGTAAAGTGGATAAGAGACGTCATTATCATTTCCTAATTGAAAAAGAAGGCAAATGTTAGTCAACTTGTATACAGATAGTAATAAAAAAGTTCACATATACGATATTTCACCTGCATGTTCAAATTTTATTCTATCAACAGGTTCATTTTTCACATCAAAATCCATAATGGTTTCCATTTCGTGTAAATCGCTTGGATCATATTTTGGAATGGATGAGTCAGCTCGCCCGACTCGGGGAATGCTCATCATCACTGATTTCGATGCACAAGCTTTTTGATTTGGTGAAGGATAATACGGTCCCAATCCTGCCGCACCACCAAATTTCTCAAAATATACATCACTTCTGCGTCCAACTCTTGATTGATTCAAAAGTCCAACTTTGCGTTTTGCTGATTTAATTGTTTGTCCATCTGAACAAAAAAAAGCACAATCAATCGCAAAAAATCAACGATATTCATTGATTCAACTAAATGGCAACTTTAATTCCACCCTTTTCTCTTTAACGTTGAATTAACAAATATAATCCCTTGGGAAAATTATTGAAATTAAAAAACATATTGAATGTTTTTACTTAACTACAAATCAATTGCTCCGAAAGTGAGATTTGCTGATCCAAAATTGTTTTATTTTCAAGTAATATATATAAAACAATTTGTTAGCTTATATAGCGAGAAAAGAAGTTATAATTATTGAGAATGTAAAAGATGTAACCAATTTAAATGGTTATCCAAATATTTTTCTACGTGAGGTATGTTGTAGTAGCTTCTTCTTATGAAGTATAATTTTAAAGTGAATGATTAAAAAATTTTAAATTTGTTAAATTAAATAAAATCTTCAAATTTCTCTACTTGTTGAATTTATATATTAACTATTAAACTTACACGACAGCGATACGTTGAGGATGAAAACACAAACTAATGACACAATTAATACATGCTTCATGTTAATATATTAATAACAATATTTGTTCAAATTGAAAACCACAAACGGAAGTAGGAAAATTGGGATCAGATGAGATACTAACTGTGCTCCAGAATTTTTCTTCAGTTTTATACCCTTCGAGCCATAGCATTAACGAACAATATAATTTTCTTCCCTACGTTGACGCGACACGTCGCATGATATACCGTTCAACACCCACTTTTCATTCAAGATTGCTGGGTGAGTTTCGATCCTACATTTAGTAAAGTCTATTTGAAGGGCGCACAATATTAACATTTTATAAGGAAAAGAGTAAGCAATATTGTCGATGTGCAATAGTGCAATTTCATCTGATTCCAATTTATCATCATGTGCCTGTAAATTAAGTATTTCGACTTGTGCACTCTTAAATTTAAGTCTGATCTAAAAATAGAAAACTACGTTTAATGAATATGACGTCAACGAAATTAAGCGATATAAATTTAAATGAAAAACCTAAGAGATACTGTGCATGTAAACTAGCATTTAAAGCGTCTACTTAAAATTAGACCTATGAAGCAATCAATTTTATTCATGAATCAAATATAATCCTCACTGATTAAATTTGAAATAATCGCACTTTTTTGTGTGGCCGAAATTACGGATAATTGCATTGTACCGAATTGCATTCTATAAAAATGAAAACCCCCGAAGTATCATTTGACACTGAGAAAATAACATTTTTAATCCTTTTCAATCAACAAGAATTCCTTTGGATCAAAAGTATTATTATAATATACGTAATACAATGTCAAACTGGTAATATTTTTATTGAACGTGCAACTTTCTTTGCAAGAAAAAGCTCCTTTTGAGTGAAAAAGAATAATTAAATAACATAGAAAAATTAGCTTGATAATAATTTAGAAATAAGGCATTTTTCAAGCGTTCCTTTTTTGATTATTATTATTTTTTTGTATATAAATAAAAAAATGAAACGTTTGCATTACATTTTTGGCAATATTAAGGTAATGATTCCTTACAAGGTGCTCGATTTCGTGGAACGATTAGGTAACACACGTACGACTGGCAATCTATGCCGTGCCATTCGACGTTTTATCTCCGTGGATCGGTACGTGGACAGCAGCTACCATATGCCGATCGGAGAATGTGGGTTTGGTTTGCAGAACTACAGAAATGTCATCGTTACCGTTGATTCAAAGTGCAAGCGCATCCCATTAAAGGTTCAGAGATCATCATATTGTGCTCTGGCGCAGTTGCCCTAGAGTGACGATACACCTCGTGACGCGGTTGGCCTTTTGACAATCTCGTTAACAACAATAAATTCACGTGCCAAAGTATCGACGTGTAATTGCACCCGAACACGGGCGATCGAACAAACGAGACAACTGAACATTCCAAAGCAGCTCGCGTCTCGTTTGTGAAAACACGCCGATGCTTAGCTTGATTCCATTTCTCATTGCGTATCGATAGAAAACAATTGGCTAATTAAAGTTAATTATTCCTAATGGCTTAGTAAGTTCGTTTCGAAGTCTATAATTTGTAGGGAAAGAAAAGAAGGATGCTTGATTAATTCAATTCATTTCTTTTTTATTTGAATTTGCGGGATATGAAAAATTAATTTCTGTGCGATTTTGAATAAGTCATTGACTGTCTCGACGAGCAATTGCCTTTTTTTGTATTCATTTATATGACTATTCTTAGATAACAATTGTAAATTTTGTGTAACTGGACGGTCGTCTGTTTTCAAATTAATAGAATAAAATGCATTTTAATAGTACAACACTGAAAAGAAATACATTGGGAATTTTGAAATGAATCTTTCAGTATCTGAAATTAACTGCTAAATTAATATTAATAAATCAGTCGCAACGTTTTAATGCCAAATCAGTGATTTTGTGGAGAAGTGAGCCGGGAGCTTATTAGAGAAGGTAGTCTATTGAATTGCCTGAAAAAGTGGTATCAACCTGCTATTATCTTTGCTGCCAAGCATGAATTATAAATTGAAATACATCAATAATTCTTGAAAAATAGAAAGGTCCACTGTGAAATTTATTCATGCATTGAACTCAAAGGAGTTCTTACGTCACAGTGTTCATGTACTGCACAAACAATGGACCATTGAAGTTGAACCGTGAATTCTCGTTTCGATGCACTCTATCTACATGCGTTTCAGTAATATAGTCATCACAATGGCCGGCCAATTTTCGTAATGATAATGTTCATACGACGTGTACAATTTTTATTATTGATATTAATATTTATTGCCGCGATCGCTCAAACCAAGGTTTTTCTTACAGATGTTAAAAGTATTATAGACAATAAGCAAATAAAATTGAATATTACTGATACAAAGTATTCATACAACATTTTTAAATCTTTTACAATTCAATAGTAATTTTTTTTTCACATCAACAATAAGATGAAGAGTCGCAGTTATGATTATTTCACACTTTTCAATAATCGTAACTTTTAATACCGTTAAAAATGTTGCGCACATTCCACTTGTTAGATCCAAACGTTATCGATATTTTACCAGACCGTAATCTATGATTAAAAATTATTCAAAAATTCAATTTCTCAATATTAAATGCCGTTAGATTTTAGATTGCGTGGAGTATCGAAGTGCGATATCCTCAGATTGAATTTTCTAGATAACATAGTATGTAAAATAGCGTCTGAATAATTTAATATTACGCTTCAAATTGAAAAGCCGGTTATGGTGGATCTACTGAAAATTATATTGACATTTCTTAACTTTTACGTCGCCTCATATAAAACAAACGTTTGTCCGAAAAGGCAATACTTTATATGAGTTTTGAAATTGCAATTAGGTTCAGTCGGCCAGCAATATTTCTGCGCATTCTCGGATCGTTGTCTTTTCTATCGGAATGATGTATCAATCAGAAAACAATACCATTAAGAATCGTGATCTAAAAATACGTCAAGTATACGTGAATTACGATTCGTGATCCGTTGCTTTATCTTTTGTGCGAAGTGGCTTCTGTGACTCCCCTGACGAAGGATCGACCGGAGGGGGCAATATCTGTCTGCGGAGGATCGGTATATAAAGATCGACCCTTTTCGTTTTATACTGTTACAAGTAGTTAGAATAGCGCATTGCTGTTAATACGACTTATCTGAAATGTAACGTAACTTTTTGGATTAAAATAATCATGACGGATCGTGCGCCAGTATTGTCACTATTGACGGTGAGAGCGATGATTTTTTTTTAAGTGTATAACATTAATCATTTGTTAAGGTGGAACACTTAGTGCAGTAGAGATAAAATTTAATAGTCGTGTGCGAATTATTTTACTTCTTCATAATAGTGTCAAATAACTTAAAGTTGAACATATAATTATCTATCTCAGTGAAACACCACACTGAAAGTTTAAAGAAAACCAAATTGTAAATCGGTACAAATTGACTATTTATATGTATTGATTTTACCATTTAATTGGTAACTTTTAACATTTGATTCTCTCGGTGTGTTCTTTTTTTTCAAAATAAATTAGTAATAAATATACTTCCATTTCTATAAAATCTAATGTATCTTAAATTGTATGAAAGTAAAGTTATCAATTGGATCAAGTAAATCAGAAATCATAAATTGTAGTGTCTTTATTCAGGTTCTTGGAATGCTTTTTGCTACAATCAAATGTGATAAATTATCTTCAAATCAAAAAGCTCCAATTTATGCGAGCAGTGCTGGAGGTTTATCTTTAGCACTACCAAAATCAGGTGGTGGAAGTCCAAGTGCAGTTCCGTCCGCAGATGGTGTTATACATGAAATAATGGAAAGTTTTAAAACAGAAGGAAAGGAATTCATCCGAGTAGTATCAGGCAAAGTGGGCTACACCAGTCCAGAAGGTTTACCAATATCGATCAAGTAATACCAGTTTGTTACATGATACTAAAATACTTTAATACTGTGGTGTATATTAGCTTAAAAACAAATTTTTTTGAAATTAAAATACATTCAAATCTCTAGAAGTACGTTTCTACACATCATTTTCAATCATTATACACATTTATGAATAAAAAAGACACAGATATTGGATTATTCGAAAGTCCAACTGTATAAATTGAATAATCCCTAAATGCTCAAAATGTAGAGCTGAAAAATTATACAAATTAGATATTGAGATTAAATTTTATATTTAATTAATAAAAAGATGATCAAATTTAAATGGAAAACTGTAGAAAAAGTTTAAGCAAATAATTATCAACAATTTGAAGATATATGGCTGATGAAAATGGCAACAGAGCGAGTTTTACTATTGGAAATCCAAGAGGTGGATCCGGTGGCTCTTTAAGTCAAGGTGGAGGAAGTCAGTCAAGGCTAGGAGGCGGAAGTGGATTCAGGAATGGAGCTGCAAAACCAAGTGGAGCCAGAGGTGGTTTAGCGGACTCTTATTTGCCACCAAATCAAAATAACAAAGACAGAAGCTATTTACCACCAACAAAGTCATGATTAATTCGTATAATATTATAAATTAACAAACAAAAAAAAAAAAAGAAACCGGGCAGCAGTGGTTTCTGTCTAAACAAATCATGTCTAGACAGTAGCTATTACTGTTTGGCACGATAAATTACTCAAACAGTAACTATTACTGTCCAATTTTTCCATTCATAATATAAATTAATTTAATAAAGAATATTATTGTAAGTTAATTTTTAAAATGTGTACTTATTAATTAAAGCTTCATTTTTTTATCAAATTAAAGAAGAAAGTACGGGTTAAAAATTCTTGGTCATTACCAGGTGTAAAAGATATAATTGTAGATGACTTGTTTTAAATTTTATTTTGAGTTGAATTTTATGTGAGTAAAAAGCGTCAACTGTCTGCTGTATAATATTGTAGTGTTAACTAAAACTGCTAGTATATTTTCTTATAAAGTATACTTTATTTCATTTATATAGACGTAATTTTTTCAAATTTCGACATTTAAAAAACGATAACAATCGTTAAATATTAAATCATTGCATGAATAGCACTTTTGGTCATTATACTAGGCTTAATTATATGTCTTATTGTTTCCAATAACGTATGTTAAAATACAATAATTGGTTACGTTTATGAAAAAAATCTTATCACTAAAATAGATAAATTATGTGTACATGCATGCCAGATTTATATACGACATTAAGTAAGATACTTAACATCGATATTATACATATTTCTTATAAAAATAAATTGTTTGATGGTAAACATTTGTGTTGCATAATTATCGCTATTATTAGTAAGCACTAGATTTTATATTTTTAAAAATCGCGTAAATTATTATTAGTAACATTAGTAAAATTATCTTATATATCTCATCTTTTGTTCTATATAGCATAATATAATTTTTTTTATTCTTAGAAAAAATCGCTTGTGCAGAAAATCTTTAACATCTGAAGAAAGAATCTTGACCCAGTTTGTTCGCGATCAAGGCCATAAGTTAAAAGTTATATAAATGTAATGAAATAAAAGGCGTGGACAGAAAATTAACCGGTGTCGATATTTATTTTGAAAATCAAAAAGGGCGTTGAACGCGTCGAATGTT
>JABFOV010001383.1:0-25781 GCA_022817685.1 Aradophagus sp. ZL-2020
TTTTTCCAAGGAGAAGAGAGCAAAGAGGGTGTGGGGAGGTGTCGGGGGCTGGGAGATGTGTAAAAGGAGAAGAGTCAGGAGCGTTGCTTTTTATTTTTAACCCGCACGAAAAAACCTCGCCTCCGGGGGTTTATCGTTTTGCTATGCGGGAAAAAAAAAAAAAAGGTGAATATGTGTTTATTTTAAAAAAAAAAAAAAAAAATAAAAAAAAAAAGGAAAAATAAAAAAAAAAAAAAAAAAAAAAAAAAAAAAAACTAACGAAATCGAAAATAACAGACATAACAAACACAAGTGTCTCATTCTGAGACATTTCTTATGTTTGAGAAACCAAAATTCTCATTTTCCAAAAATGTCTCAAAATGAGATTTATTTTTGGACTGCTGCAAGACAATCAACCTCAAGTGTCTCATTTTGAGACATTTTTTATGTTTTAGATACCCAAAGTGTGTCAATCTTTAACAATAGAGATGCTTTTAGTGTCTCATTTCTCAAAAATGTCTCACAATGAAACTTTTGTTTGAACTGCAATAATACAAGTGTCTCATTTTGAAACATTTCTCCCGAATGAGACACTAAATGTGTCTCAATCCGTCACAACTGATACGCTTTCGGTGTGCCATATTTTCCAAAAAACGTCTCATAATGAGATACTATTTTTCGACCGCAGTTTAGCAAACATTAGTCGAATTCGGAAAGTTTAAAAAACGATCCGAGCATTTGGTTGGAACATTTTTCTCCTCTTTTTTCCGCACGTCGGACAAATAATAGACAAGCCTTGATATTTCGCTTCTGCCGGGTCGGCGGGCTCTCGTTTTATCACTCCTATTTCGAGTTGTACCGAGCACAGTGTGTTTAGTAATCGGAGGTCAAAGATCCAGCTTCTCGCGTCGGCCGAGCGCTTTTCCCGTTTCTTGCTGAGTACCCTTGTCACGGCGCCGATCGATAGAACCCCTAACTCGTGACACTTTTACACACGAATCGCTTCAACCCTCCGGCGAACCTTGCACATTCACACAGCGTATTTATAATTTCGCTGCATTTGTGCGCAATTTGAATTACACCCTTGGCGGAGCGCGATTATTCAAATTAGCCCCCCGAGAAGTGAGTTATAATTTTTTTGCTCCCTACTTTCCGAGGGAAATCGGGGGAAAAGAAAAAACGAGTAATTCGATGATCGGAAATTGCCATTATTGTTTAATCGATTGAAGTTTTGAAGGAAAAAAAAATATAAAGGAAGGAAACGGAGGATGAGAATTTTTGGGGAAAACATTGGACGTATTAACTGAAGAAAAAAATTTCTTCGTAGAAGTAATAATATAGCATGAAAACATTGAAATATCGCAGAGGAAATTTATTTTGAAGTTCTTTGTGGTTAACGCATGAATAACTTGATTCGAAAGCGCTTTTGAAGCATTTTGGAAATTCCTTACGTCGAATTCATGAAATTTTGACATTACGCTACAAACGTAAATGTCTCAATTTGAGACAATTTTTGTTTGTTTTCAAACTTTAAACTATATAGTATGTTTTCACTTATATTTGTGAATGTAAATCACAAAGTATAAAGCAAATGATGCCTTTTAATAGAAAAATCTTTTTTTTTTTTTTTTCCACTTCCCAATGTCCGTTCGTTTCGGTTAATTTTCTTAATCGAATCATGAATTAAACGGAATTAAGGTCGAAACGACGATGGTGGGTTCGATACGACGAAGCGACGAGGAAGCTTTGACCGGAAGTGAGCGAGGTAGCGAAATGTGCGAGCACGCGAAAGGCTGGGCGCACGCGCGAAACGCCTTCCCGAACGGGGTTGCAAAGAAGCCACCCCGATACATAACTCCGTTCCACCGACACCTATAGCCAATCTGCATGTGATTCGTGGGCCACAGCGCCATTTTGAAACGAGTTTAAAACGGGTGGAACGAAACTCACCCCGCGCTTGCGGCTCAATCGCCATTTGCAATCCGACTCCGGGCGGCGTTTTTGATCCTTTTTAGATCTTTCGAGAAAATGTATTTACTTCATTCTTTTAGTCGTTAGATTATTTGCTTCGGAAGAAAAAGTATATAAAATGCTGAAACAGGACAAATGTTAAATATAAAATTTGAAAATCCAGACGGTAGATGATAGGGATGGGCGATTGTAAAAAAGTAGCGATTAATCGAAAGGCGATTAATCGTTATATGCGATTAATAATATTCGATTAATCGCTTACGTACATGATGTTTTCCAATAACAACAATTTTCAAAAGGAAGGAATAATCATTAATGTCGCTTTCTCTTTTTTTCACCCACACATGTTTGTAGAAAAACAAAGAAAGAGAGATTTATTTATTACAGTCATTAAAGTTGTTTCAACGAGAAAGATAAATTAAAAGAAAATTTTTTTACCCGACAAAATGTAAAACCGTATTAAAAAAAAAAATCGATTTCTCGATTATAACTAATCGATTTAATGTTTCCGATTAATTGCGATTTAATCGCCCATCTCTAGTAAATGTAACATTGAAGTTACTCTTCTACAATCTCTCAATATACTATTTTAAAAATTTTAAAAATACACTTTTTTCTTCAAAGGTTACTAGAAATGTTTCATCTTATCTTTCCACTCCCCGTTATTTATTCGTTTAATCGAAAAACCGAAGGCGTCTTTCATACGCATTAATAGTAATCTTGACATGTGTATTACCGTTTTTTTTTCTTCTTCATACAATGTGGAATTTAAATCTGGTTAATGTAACGTAAAAAAAGCAAGTTTCATTGAGAATCACGGGGCCATATTGACGGGATACTTTCCGTGCCGGGCATAATGGGTTACGGGATGGGGTTGGCTTTACGATTTTAAAATTACAATGGTCGACACACGTTGGCGGTACATCTATCCATTTGCGACTCGTCTGCCGGGGCATCTGCGTTCGTTTCTGTCATCCTCCACGCACGCTTTTTAAACATGCCGGCCGCAAGCGGGGAACGAACGAATCTTTCTCCGGGGATCTATTAAAAAAAGACTTTTTCGATCCGCGAACCAATCGGGAAACAACGCCACGAGCTCGTGGCGATTTGCGACGGACTTTCGTTCTTGATTACTTTAATCGTTCGGCTCGCTTTTTGTGGCTACAAATTTGGCCACGTGGGAAATGTCACAACCAGACTTTGGCAATTTTTTTTTTTTTTTAAAAGAGAAATGCTGAAGAAAAGTTTTTTTTTACTACCTTCGTCAAAATTTAATGTTTGCAATTTTGCATCTTTTTTTTAATTTTTTTTTTTATTGAAATTCGTCAATGTCCGGTCACAAGTTGTACTCACAGAAAAATCAATAAGTATTACTTAAACACTGATAGATATTCAAACGGATAATCTCTATAATTAAAATTTGATATTTAAATTAATTTTCGTTTATAAAATGAATTTAAAATGATACATGTATCCAGTCATTATCATCTAGATATTTGATATTGGTATAGTGTATATTTTCAATACGTACAATGATTTTCTAGATATTCATATTGGTTATATATATATGTATTGTGACGTTTGTCATATTTTGAAATTTGTTTTTTTCTGTGCCAAAGACTTTTTGTAAACTTCACGTACATTGTTTTTTACCTTCTTTTACCTTACATTTCAATTCTTTTCTACGGATATTCCGCAATAAACAATTAAAAAAAAATTGATGCAAACATGAAATTTGAAATGACTTAATAAACCATTTTAACGTTTAATATCATACCTCGCCGAAAATCTTTCAACTTTAGAATAACGTAGCAAATGAAACTCGTGGCACGCGCTTGCCGGGCGCAACCCCTAAATGGCAACTTTTTTTTTCGCCCGAGGACCGCGGGCCACCCTTCCTTCAAACATTTTAAACTTTCCCCGATTGCATTTTATGCGCGCTTACACAGTTACCCAAACACGCACGCCGATTGGTCGTACCTGCGGTGGAGGCGCGCTGCACAATAGAACCGGTGCCGTTACGCAATGCTCGCTCCCCCCCTCTCTCTCGCTCGTCAACTTTTCTTTCTTCGTCCTTTTTTCTTTCCCTTTTTTTTCCCTCCGTCTCAGCGACAGACGACCCGCGGCACGAGTTAGGCTCTTTGTCAGAAACGATCGTCGAATTCGAAACCACCAAGATACGTAATTTCCGGTATGAAAAGGATAACCGCACTTGTACTTTCGTTCTTGTTTCCTTAAAATAAGAGGGGCGGAGGGGGGTAAGAGGGCAAAGCGGAAGCGAAGAAAGGAATGATCGAATGTCGAAGTTGGATTATGCGAAGTCGAGGAAAATGACGGCGGTACAAAGGAATTATGAAACGGGCAGGGGGGTCGGAAGGGGGGGTATTGGCGGGGTTAATTAAACTGTCCAATAATACGAGCTGACAATCATTAAAGCAGCCGGCCCGTAATTATCGGCGACTTTTCGCGTCGGCCCCGGCCAACAATCAAACGGCCATCGGCAACGGTGATTTAATTACGCGACAATTGCTTGTGTTACAGGCGATTATTCTTAATGCAACGGGTCCGCGATTCCGACGGGGTAATTTACGCTAATTAGTTGTCCTTTGTGTGCCGCGGATTCGCGGGGATCAAAGTTTGCGCGATGCGAGAAAAAGGATTTTTCCGCTTAGTTTAGTTTAGTGTACAGTTTTTGTTAACGGTTAGTGTAAAATTATATAGAATAATTTAAATTTAGCTGCGAGAGAAGTTTCCAACGTTTTTTGATCAATGAATTCCAACTGATTTTTCGTTGTTTTCGCAGTTTTTGATTAAAATTAGGAGAAGAAAATGCGAAATTTAATGAAATTATTTGAAATTTTTAAACCCTGCTGTAAAAGAAGATTCCAATTTTTTTTTCAATCAAAAAAGTAGTCGAAAAAAATTTGTTTTCTTTATTTTTTGCACAGTTTTTGATAAAGATTAGAAAAAAATTTAAATCTCTGAGAATATTTTCGCGATGTTTTACAATGTTTTGCAGATTGGGACAGTATTTTACAATATTTTAATCGACCTTTACGCACAATGAAATAAGACTTAAAATGTTTAATCGATAAATACAATTGAATAATTTACACTGTAAAAACAAGAATCTTGAGATATTTTCGTTAATCGACACACATTCTATTCGTAGTGCAGTTATTAACATTGAAAAATATATGAAACCCTTTACATTTCCACTGATAAACGGCTTATAATGTCAAACAATTTCAATCTTAAATTGTCTAAAAATTACTATTTCCTTTCAAAACACGAGCATCTTGATTTAAGGCTTTCTCATCTGAATAATTGTCGCGATAAACAATATATAAAAGTATTAAAAAAAAAAAAAAAATTAATCGACAAAACGTTTTGAAATCCCACACTATAATTCCCAACGTTTTTTTCTCAAACTGCACGACGGAACGAATCGCTCAAAAATCGTTACATTTCAGCGGCAATAATCGCCGGGAGAAAAGTGGTCTCGGCGGTGCCGCGTACGGAAATTGAAACCGAAGTCGCTCGCGTAAATCCGCAGTCGCGCGAACGTGCGGCTCGTTATCTTTTCTCAATTAATGCCGGATTAATTAGTCGCTGGGTTGACGAGTGAATGATTCGGCAGAATGTCAGCCGGAGTTATTCCCACAACGGCGAAACATATGCGTCATTGTATGCGCGGATTCGCGCGCTCTCATTGGGGAATATCTGGTTGCATAAATGCGTGACCTTTATCGCGAGTTACGATCGAGTTACGAGCTTTCGCGCTTTCCACGTGATAAGGTGCATCGACCTTTGATGTTATCTTGACGAGTGATTAAAAGTAATAAAAAAGGGTTATAATCGATTGAGTTGTAAAAATATATACATCTACAAAAATGATGAGAATGTAAAATAATGAAAAAGAATGAATATTACATAAACGATAAATAAAATAAAATAAATAAAATGTAACAAGTATATAAATAAAAAAATTGAGAAAAGATATAAAACTGAGTTATGAATAAAAGAATGTATAAATAACAAATGCCAAACATTAGATAAAAATATGGAAAACTAAATTTAGATAGAAAGTGATCAAAACGAGGATAAAAAATCCAACATAAAACATAAGAAGAAGGAAAATCATAATAAATGATAGGTCAGAAAAAATTATGCCAAAAAGGTCGTGAAACTATTGAAATACAATCAAACCCAGTAATAAGTGACTAAAATAAAGTGATGAAAACAGTGACTAAAAGTCCTTGAAACAATACAACAAAAATAATAATGAAAACCTATGACAAGCGATGGAAAATGAAAACTAGAAGAATAATATAAAAAATGATAAGCGATAAAAGTTTAATCGAAATAAAAAGTGATGAAAAAGAGGGATAGAAAATTCGAGGAAAGAACATAACAAGTGCGAAAATCAAAACAAATAACGAGCGATGAAAATGAAAGCCGGGTATAAAAAGTGATTAAAAATAGCGCGAAGGAAGGGATGAAAGAAGTCGAGGGGTGGGGAGGGGGGTCATAAAAACGTGTTGGCCGCGTAATTGAAGAGTGTTTAAAATAATTGAAACGTCGGGTGATTTTTGCAACGTTTCCCTCTCGCGGCAAAAACGCCCTCGAGTCGGATATAAACGGGACGGAGCTGCAGCGGGGCAAAAGAAAAGAAAAGTGAGGCGACGTCTTGCGGTCTTTGGCGGAGCGAACGTGCCGCACGGCGGCCTTTGATTTCACGTCGTTTGCGTCGCTGCGACCTCAACCGCCGGCGAAAAAACGACGGCGGGGCGCGGGATGAAAAATCCTTAAAGTTAACCGTGCGCTCATGTCGCGAACCGACCGTGAGCGTGGTGGGGCGCTCGCGTTTGTCGCTCGATAACCCGATTGGCCGGGCGTCTGCCAATGCAGCGCGCCCGTTAATGTTGCATATTCCCAACGATGGTTTTCATTCAATGCACAAGCAGTTAGACGAGCGACATTTTTTGCTCGATCGAAAACGGTTTCGTTGAATCGAGAAAGGTTTTTTTTAAATTCGATGAAACGTTTGGTGGCATTTACGATACTTTTGTTATTTTAATTAGGGCAATATATCTCACTTTTGCATCGCCTTTCTGCATTGCACTTTTGCATCATTGTTTGTGATGCACTTTTGCATTATCGTTTGCATTGCACTTTTGCATCGCTTTTTTGCATTGCACTTTTGCATCGCTTTTTTCATTGCACTTTTGCATCGCCTTTTTGCATTCCACTTTTGCATCATTGTTTGCATTGCACGTTTGCATCATTGTATGTGATGCACTTTTGCATTATCGTTTGCATTGCACTTTTGTGTTACTTTTTTCATTGCACTTTTGCATTGCTTTCTTCATTGCGCGCCGGACAAAATTGCAACGTTAACAGTGCATAAAATAAATTGAATAATATATAAATCTTAACATTAATAATCGTACTTCAGATTGACATTTGATTAGTTGTATTATGTGCACTTAAACAAGTGTATTTTTGCTTTGTGTTTTACGCTCTTCTGGTAACTGATGTAATACTGTAAATGCTTGGTTGCGATAACGAAATGTTGATTTGCATCGGCTAACAATTTAAGACTATAAAGAATAGTCATTTGAGTCAGGTTTGGTGATTAAAAAAGTAAGGAGTCTCATTTGTGTCGAACTGAGACACTTTTGGTGCCTCAAAAGTAAAGAACATTTAGAAACGATAATAAAATGTTAATCTGTGTCAGTCAATAATTCACACTTAATTTTGATGTATTTTTGTCAATTTAAAAAAAAGGGTTGGTAAAATTTACGACTTTTTTATTGCAACAAAACATTTTTTAATTTTAATACAATTTTCCTTCTTACATGATGATTAATTTTAATAAAATTTAAACTTTAATCGATCAACCACTGAAAAAGTAGAAACAATTAATAAATAATTTGTAATTGAAAATGTTAAATAATTCCATTCTCTAATCAAGTCATTTATTGAAAAAACTGTTTTCATTTTGAATTGACTGCTAAAAAACATAAAAAGCTGGGATTTTTGATTACCGACACAAAATGAAATGCTTCACCTTTGCCAATTAATAGTTAAAAATGTTAAGAATCTTTGAAATTTCAATACTGCATAATTTTGATCTTCGTGACTGTAACAATTAATTATTTATAACAAAAAAAAATGGAAAGTAAGATTCGCCACAAATTCATCATTATCTGTCACTAATAACAAATAACGTGAGGCATCGACGGATACTCTCGCACGGCGATAAAGCACGGAAATCGAATGCGCGATAATGGGATTACAATCCGTAACATAATTAGTGCTAATTGGTGTAAGAAAAGTTACATTTTTCGCCAAGTCGAGTGTGTTTCCCCGACACGCGACAAAGCCATCCATGGCTTGCCAATTAACAGTCCGGTTTCAAACGCAACGCTAATTAACTCTTACCGGCTGTCAATTCGGACGATCAATTTCACGAATCAAAGTTTGTTGACTAGGCGAAAAATAATCGCGCAAGTTGCTTTATCTTCGGCGACGCAAGCGACGATCGATTATCAATCATATCATTCGCGAGGTTCATTGACCAAGACGAACGTCAGTTTGCTCGGCAGAATGCTTGGAATGTTGAAAATTAGTTGCTAAAAAATGCGAGAAAAATGTACTTGCCACGAGTTTAATTTTATTGTTTCAAAATTTACTACTTAATATTTCTCACCTTTTTGATAACAAAATTTGAATACTAGAATGATTTGAATTTTCTTGACGTTCAATTATTTAACTAGTTTTGCATTTTTGCAATTTCATCGCAAATCAGATTCATTTGCAGCGAACAATTTTTGTTGCGTGGGATATTTTTTCAATTTTTCATATTTTTTCGATCTATTATTTAAAAGAATTTTAATTTACCGAAACAATCGAAAATTAATTCCAATCTGCCACGTCACAGTTTTTAGTGAGTACTGCGAGCAACACACTTTTTTAACACGGTTTCGCATCCAAATCGAGAGTTCCTTTATATTTGTCGGTCTGATTACAGAGAGAAAGAGAGAGAGAGAAAAAGAAAGAAACAGATTTCTTTTATCATATAGTTACATTTAATTTCGCTCGATTATAATACAATTTATCTAATTTTGGAAATTTTTACTTAATCATATCTGTCAATCGTATCAGCATTTCGATCCGGTTACAACTGCAACGATCGTACGAAATATCTCGGCAAAAAATGTAAATTCATTGTCCGATTATTTGCGACGAAGTAACAATGGATGATTTACCGTATTCGAAAATCATTCCGAGATAGTTTCGTAATTGTAGATTTGCCTGTTTCGGATGAAGCGCGTCCCGTGCAACAATCTCGGGTTTCAATCTCGCGAAACCGCGGATCGATACCCCCGAAAAGTGGCATTGTGCACCACACCACCGATGGTTATCTCCCGAGAGTCAGCTGGGACGTATTCCATTAAGCCACGCCAGATATTCAATAACGTTCGTGCTTAAAAATTCATATTCGTATCGTTGTCGAGAAATTACGCTGCAACAATAAAAACGCCGTGCCGCAAAAGCAAGGGCTCTTGAACGATCTTTCAAATGAAACGCTAAAAACGGACAATACATTTTGTAAAGATCTCAACATTAATAACGTTTATAATTGTTGAAGTGTTCGAGAATCAAATTTAATTGAAACGTTTTCAGAGTGAAAAAAGGGTGTTTTATTTTGAAACTCTTGCTTTTCTAATTTACGTAAAAACGCTCAAAATGTGTCTCATAGTGAGACATTTTGGGTGATAATCAAGACACTTCTCGTGTCTCAAACATGAAAAAATGAGATACTTATATTTTCAATGTGGTTTTTTTTTCTTGCAAAAGTTAAGTATTATGATTATGCTGTAAGTTGAAACCCTGAAACAGTTGCAAATTTTTCATGATAAACATACACCGATTTTTCCGTGTTATTTAACTCGAAACAACCTACAATTTCCAAAATGCGCAAAAGAGTTTTGGAATCTCAAGATAAAATGAACGATACATTTTTGGTAATTGAGGCATTAAGAGTGACGAATTAAAACACTTTTGGTGCCTCAAGCATAAAAAATGTCTGAAAATGAGACACTTGTATTTGTATGTAACGTCTATTATTTTGGAACACTTTCATTGTACCCTTGAAACATACATTTAATTTGGCCGACAACGATCAACAGCCCGAAAAATCTTCAATCCAAAATTATTTGTCGAGCAATCACTTTCACTCAAAGCGCGCTTCTCGTCCATTTTTTTTCCTTCCACCATTTCGGTTAGCCGAGGAGAACCCCTTTCAAGTGACGAAACTAGAGAAAAAGGACGAGAGAAAGCACGTAAAAAAACGCGCGGAACATTATTTTCCAAGATCGAGGCGGATTCCCATGACCCAGAATGCCGAAATTTCAAAAGAACCGAGCGTTTTACCCGTTGCGCGAGATAATAGACTCTCGTTTTTTATTCGTACCCTCCGATTTGCCGAAAAATCCGGTGAATATGCAGGATGCGTCCCCCCCCCCCTCTCCCCCCAACTCGGCCGTCTTTCATCGTTCGCGCGGTGATCTTCCAGAATCAGGAGAAATTTACCTGTGATTTCGGCACGGCTGTCCCTCCGTTTTCAGGGGGTTAAGCACACAAGCGGGGATAAAAAAAGCGTCGGGTTTCACCCCGAAATAACGCTTTTTCACACAGTTTTTACGCAGTTTACGTGAAAGGGGGTCGCGAAGATTGCCAAAGTTGAAAAAAAGAAAACGCGCGGTTTAATTCAGAGAAGGTTCTCATACTTAATCTAACATTGTTTGGGGGGTGATTTATCATCTTTTTTCCCTCAAGTTTTGCGACACAACCGAAGGGGGGGGGGGAATTAAAAATGCACGAACGAGGGAAGATGATAAACGCCGTTTCTTTTGGACTTTTTTTTTAAGCAGATATACATTGTAGCAGTTTTGGGTGAAGAAGGAGAAGGAGGGGGAGGATAAGGAGAAAGAAAATATCGCTAATCTCAAATCCCGGTTGGCCGGCGCGTCTAAAGAGGAATTAGGGGTGGTTTATTTTTTGCCTGCGAGCTTCTTCGTTGACGCGCAGAATAGGCGGGGGTTGATGAGTGAATGACAGGACAATGAACCCGGTCTGATGCACGCGAATGCTTTATGACGATTCAATACGCCGGCCAGCCGCATGGTTGCACTTCCAAGACGGGACTCAAGTTTCTTCACAGATTTCGCCGAGGAAATGAGCCCTTGGAAAATCATCGCGCGTTTTTTTTTCTTTTTCCTTTCGCAGCTCATTTGCTCAGTATTTTCATGATTGATCTTGGGACTTTTCCGGTTTTCAAAATAAGGCGCGTGGATACGTTTTCAAACTAAAAAACATCAGCAGATTGTGGATGGGAAACAGTAGTTGATTAGTTATGACGTGCAATGTAAAGACCTTTTACCTACATGTAAACAAATTTTTAAGTTCTACTTATGACCTTGCTATAAATTCTGAGACCTCCCTCCCCGCTCCTTGAGTATATACAATATTACAATGCAGTACATACAGATACATAATATTATAGTATATAATATATAAAATAATATATTTATCCCCTCCTCCACTACAATTATACTAAGGGGAGGGGGTTCGCTATAATATTTTTCTTACATATACATTTCATTTTTATAAGATTATTTCATTTCTTTAAAATTTCACTACAAAAAGCTCATAACTACGTGCAGTTACTATGTATAACTTTTTTTAATAGCGTTTGCTGTTTAAAAAACCTTAATATCAAATTGTGCACTTTGATCATCGCGAATTTGAGCGATCATGTGGAATGAGCACATTTAGAATTTAACAATCGCCGACAACAAACAAGAATAATTGTCCACGCACATCGGCGATAATTTTAATCATCCTTTCTAATTATTTGTCGGTTACGCACTCCTTCTTGTCACATTTAAATAATCAAAGCGATAAATCTTCCACGAATGAGGTATCTATAACTTTCAATTCCCTCTGCCGTGTATTCACAATGAAAAGTAACCCTGCGCAGCTGTCCCGTTTCATTACCAAAACGTCATTGCGGTGGTTGAGAGTGGGAAGGTCAAAGCTGGGACATTTTACGAAATCATGTTCAAATTGCAATGTCTTTTGAAATGTTTCGCACAAACACACGGTGTCACTGTTATTGGCGACGTCAAGTACTTTTGGTGCGAACAATATTTATCGAACAATCATAAATTAAATACATCTTGACGATATTATATGATTGTAAAAACCAGATTTTTAATTCAAACTTTAACACTTTGACACCTTTTAGTTTATTAAAAAATCTTGTTGACTTTTTTAACCAGTTTTTTTGTGAATGAAATATTTCTACGAAAAATAGTTGTTGATGTTTCATGTTACAATGTTTTGAAATAAAGTATTGCATTCAAAACACTTGTTATAATTTTATGCAGTGTTTCAAAATTGGAACTTTAGTATCGAAAACGCTTGTTGGTGTTCCGTATTAAAATTCACTGAAACATAACACTTTATACCAGAAAAAAATATCAAAAAAAAAGAAAAATGTGAAACATAATAAGCAAAAAGTTCGAACTTTAGCAAAAATATTGTTAGCAAATATTTTGATTTTTTTTAATATTTCCTTTGATTTTAACAATTTGACGCAAAAAGAATGTAAACTACGCGAATCGACGTGTAACGACACGACGACGGTAAACAAAATTAAAACCAAAACACGTGTCTCGTATTATTAAAATGCCATAATGACTCGAATCTGGGCGCGAGCCAAGCAGCGTCGCGCTGTCGGCGTTAAAAAATGCAACGTTCCACGTGAATCGGGCTGGAAATCAAGAGCCGTCGGTTGTTTTGAAAACGCTCGGGCAATAAAAGAGGAGCACGAAGAAGGATGTCGCAAAAAGTCACGACACTCGAGAAATATAAACCCGGCCGACATGAATTATCGCCGCTCGCGGGCGCCTAAATGCGCGCAGACACGCAACGCAATTCAATGTCACGAAACGCACGCGATTCCGATGTGACATAATATTTGCACACGGACGAGCGGTTTAACAGCGGATATTCATTTAGCGCAAGACCGCGGCAATGAGATACGCGTATGATTTTCGACGCGGCCGCTTCGTAATTCGGAATCAAGTTCGAGCTGTTCGGTGCAAATGATGCTCAATCATCGTCGGCCGTTTATTAACGTGAATGTAAATAGAAATTTGAGCATCTTGACGTAATTCGCAGCACGGAAAACGGGCGATGGAAAATTCTACTGCTCTGGATCTCGTTTGTTCGCAGTTTTTGCTGTCACGGCAAACGTCAACCGATCGTTTGATTGCTCTTGAATCGATTTCGATTTCATCGATTGAAACAATGAAATTGATTTGTTTAAAAGAAAAGAAAAATGAAAAAGATTTTAAACAATTTTTATGTTGAATGCATTATGGTTGGATTTTGTGGTGATATTGGATTATTTTATTACATGGTTGTATTTTATGATTGTTTTATAATTAAATTTAATAATTTGGTTGCATTACATATTTGTATTGTAAAATTGCACTGTACGGTTTCATTTTATGATAAAATTGTATGATTGTTGCAGTTTATGTTAACATGTATTGAGCTAATGCATTGTATGCTATCAATGAATAATTGCATCAATGGATAATTGCATATTATTGTTACAAAAAGGCATTTTGTGGTTTTATATGTTTCTTTTGTATGATTACATCGTGTTATGGTGACGATAAATTATTGCATTGCATTGTGTGGTTGAACAACAAAGGTGCATTGTATGGTTGCATTGTATGACTTTACTGCAGGAATGCATTTCATGATAATATAGTTGAAGTTTACGATTGAATTGTATAATTCCGTTGCATTACACAGATGCATTATATAGTTGCATACAGTTAATACATTGCACTTTTGCAGTGCCATTTTGTACTGATTTTCGCATCGCCTTTTCGTATTGCATTTTTACATTGCCTTTTCGCAATACACTTTTGCATCGTTTTTTGCATTGCACTTTTGCATTATCATTTCTATTGCACTTTTGCATCGTCTTTTTGCATTGCATTTTCGCATCGCTTATTTACATTGCACTTTTGCATTATTATTTTCATTGCACTCTTGCATTGTATGATTGCATTGCACTTTTGCATTTCATAGAAAAATTCTATCTTTAAACTCCATAATCCAACTGACGTATATAATTAAACTAGTCTACGTTGATTCACACAACTACCTTTCTACAACTAAAAATGTTACGGTAACATCGAATTCGACTCTTATTCGATTCGCTTTGCCCACGTAATAACGTTTATAAATATTGGACATTTTGTAAATTCGCTCAGTCTACACAGAGCAGCATCTATCGCGAAACATTGCCGCACGACTGTGTCCAAACCATTTCGCCCGTAGCAAGGGATAGAGCGGAAGTGAGCACGGGAGGAAAAGGTGGAAGGAACGCTACGGAAAAAGGGGGGGGGGGTGGCGCAAGGACGAAAGCAGACTCGAAGGAAAAGGAGGGAAAAATGAAAGAGCGCGGCGTACGATTGGCGAAATCAATTTCCAGTCAATTTGACGGGCGTCGGAGGAAGTCGCTTTAAAAGTGCGTAAATAAATAAATTCGACGAGGCGTGGGTGTGGTGAGAGGGTGTCAAGAGGGGTGCTCGAAGCTCGGGATGAGACAATAAGCTCGGAGGGTCCGAAGGAGGCCGGCCACGCGCGCTCGATAATCTAATAAAGGGTTTACGTCTGTACTCCCATCTCCGGTTCGGCGCTGTTTTCGTTCCTTCCTCCTTTCATGTTTAGATAGCCGTAATTTCGTTGGAAAATATCGCATCGGGGATTATCATAAATAACATTTCGCGAATCCCCCCCGCGTCGACGAAAATAACGTCTTTGATCAAAGGAAAACGAATCGTAAAATTAGCGACGCGATTTTTCGACGTCCAGTTATTCGATGTTTCGTCGAATCGAATTTTCGGATATGATTGATTTTTTTCGGTCGAAATTTTGAAAGGAGGATTTTAATTGAAAACGAGGCAATGTGAGAATGAGGAATGTGGGGAGTGAGAATTAATTTTAGAGCGTGTTGAAAACTGATTATAAAGAATGTAGCTTCGAAATATAAATGTGAATTTAATATAATTTTTTTTTTAATTAGTTATTGAAAATGCAGCGAATTGAAGACAATAGGATTCTATTATCACGAAAAGTGAATCACATTGAAATTCACATTGAAAATCACATTGAAAATATAAAAGAATAAATTACTTTTAGAAGTTTCTATATGAGTTTGTATATTTAGAAATATTGAATAGAAAATTTAATGTTGTCCATTGTTTCAAAATTATGTTATGTAGATTATGAAGTTTTATCGCGAATGGTCACAATGCAATTGTTATCGTCCGTTCGTTTAACAATCTTTTCGGTTATTGTCCTAATCATTACGAGGCAAATATGCACACAATGGTGTATAAATGGATAAAATCCGGCAATCAAATTAATAATTGTGAAATTCGAAAAGAAAAAGAGATTTCGTTCAGTGATCAAAGCGTCATAAAATTCAATATTCGTTTAATGAAAAATAAACATTTGAAAAGTGGTTTTAATTTGACAACACTTGTCTTATCTGGCTCAAAAGCTTAGATACTTTATCGCGACAGTTAAAGCGTATTGCCTAATCTTGTTTCCGATTTTTGAAATTCAAATCGGAAAATTTTGTTTTAATTTAAATTTTTATAAAATTTGAAAAAAAAAATTAGTAAAGTAATTGAATAACAAATTGTATAATTGTTATCAATCTGATTCGCAAAATCGGAAAGCAGAAATTACTGTACTTTCAAAACAAAACTAAACATTCAAAAAATTTAGTTGACAGTAAATGTTGTTTACTGATTTTATAAAATAATTGTCTCCATTTATAATAATTCATTTGATATAATCTAACTTTGTTCTGAATAGTATAAATTACTGACCAAATAAAATCAAACCAGTAATGCTATTTGTGTAGTAACTTTAGTTACTTCATTTTCGCATAGTGGAAAATCACATCCAATCGTTTTATCGACCCTTTTCTTCGGCCGTTCTCGTAAAATTGTGTAAATTAAACAAAGCATTGCGAATTCGAAAGAAATCATTTCTTTCGATTGCGCCATCCTTTTTTGCCGGCATCGAAATCAAACGTTCATTAAAACTCGACGCGCGATCCGTACTTTCACAACTTTTTCGACCAGACTTTTACTTTTCGGCATCGTTGCCCAAAACGCGAAACCAGGACGGCGAGGTGGCGCTTCCGGTCGCGATGAACGAAATCACGCATATTCGGCCAAATGGATTCGCGAGGCTCAATGAACTCCCCCCACCCCCTGCCCGTTTTTCCCGCCAATTGCCGTGCCCCCACTCCCGCCCGGCGCTACATCGACCGCCGGCGTCTGTTCGGTATTTTTCGAGGGAAAATTTGCTCGTTGATTCGCGTCGACTTTTACGTACTTCCCCGGTATTATTCGACGGCCTTGCGCGGTTACGGCAGCTCAGACGGAAAATAACACGGAACCTTTGGCTGCCGCTGGCAGGTCCTTCTGTCGCGAATCGCTTTCCGCATTTGGACCGCGGAGACAACTGTTTCCGATTTATCGTTGCAAATGTTGGCTTACGCGCCGGCCGATCGATAGTATTCCGTTTTTCTGCAAGGAAGCGTCGCATCTTTCAGCTGGACTTGCGTGAAACGCGCTGGTTTTAGGAGTGAACGACGAATTTGCAAACTTTCATCGATACTCAAACATTAAATTAGTTGGGTTTGAAATTTGGAAAATTAGAAAAGAAACAGTGAATACGTGTTTTCAAATTAATTGCAGAGTCAGTCTATGTTACACAAATTTTTAATAAATGTTTGTATGTTAAAATTATTATATTGTAACGTTACGTGAAAATTACAATAGAAATGAGTAATACGTGATCATGTATGATGATAATCATGATTATGTATGATGATAATCATATTCACGTAGGATTATGTATGATGATGATCATGATCATGTATGATGATAATCATAGTTACGTAGGATCATATATTATGATCATCATGACCACGTATGAGCATGTATGATCATATTTAATGATGATCATGATCATGTATGATGATCATAATGACCATGTATGAGTATGTATGATAATATTTGATGATGATCATGATCATGTATGTCAATGTATGTTGATGATCATGATCATGTATATCATGTGTAATAAATTAAAAAATTTTGATTCATAATTAATTTTCGAATACTTCAAGTATGTTTACATTGAATTTATTTTTATTCGAAGATCAATTTACACACAAGCAATACTCTACATTCCATGTTACATGCATGAACATGTTTTGCAATATACAACCACTGATTATGTCTCATGTGTACCATTCATCGCAACATACCTGTAACATACACTTTCAATAATATCAACATACATAAATTTTATGCATATGAGACATTTATGTCTCACATAACTTTCATCTATTGGAACATTTATAATTGCATCAATATACGTATTTAATTAAATGCACTTATGCATTACAACATATGCAGGTGCATTTATGTTACCATACATCTTATGACAAATTTTTATTCGATACGTCAACATCTACTGCAAATTTCTTTGTCTTCGAGCAAAGAGAAAGAAGAAAGAAAACAAAAGAAAGCAAGTAAAATCGATTCGCCTATTCAAATCGAAGCAATCGATCGTGCGATTGTCAAATTGGGGACTAGCTTTAATGGCGTCGCGAGATTGAGAGGAAATAGTAGAAAGTCAAATAAACGAGTCTTCATCAGGCAGACAATCCCGTAGTTGTTTGCTTCTTCAAAAAGGAAAAAGGGGGAGGGTGGCTGGGGAAAGGGGGAGAAACGGCTCGACTGCCAAGAATCTCGCACGTGACGTTCCAGTCGGTTCGTTGTGCAGCCCTCGATCTTGTCTCGCCTGCTGTTTATTCAAGTTATTTTATCACACGGCCGAGGTACGCGAACACGTCGCGGCAAACTTCCGTCGCTGTTCGTTTCCTACGGCTCTTTTCCCCGGCTTTCCCTCCCACTTTCGTAAACAGCCCCCCCCCCCTCCGCCGTTCGTGCTGGCACCTTCGATTCATCTCGAACTGTCGCAGTTTATCGCCGTGAAATTAATATTTATACGCGTCCACGGCGCTTATCGGACGTTGACGCCGATATTATCGATACGCGAGAAATTTTGTTTGTACTAACTCGCGAGGTCACTGACTCGTAATCTCCACGAATTTCAATGAGAAAATAGAGAGAAATTTCACGGAAAAATTTTTTTTGTCAGACTCGAGGGTGGCGACTTGTTTGACTTGTTAGTGCGTTATCTGACAGTCGGCCGCGTTTTTCCTCTATTTTTTTTTCTGTTGACTTCATTTTCTGTCGATAGTTCGAACGACAGAATTACGTCTTTTGGTCGAAAAAAAATTGACTAATGTTATAAATTTAATGAAATATATATATTAAAAGAATAGAATTTATACAGACAGAGGAAATGAATTACGATTTATATCGCTGTATTTACTATTTGTAATATGCGTTTAATAGTTGGTACAGAATTTAAACTTCTTCAATTTGCAGTTAAATTTTTATTTAAAAATTAGTGTATGAAAATCAATCAATGAAATCAATATTGGAAAAATAATTTGTAATCATACCAGATGCTGATTAATCAACTCCGCTAAGTAGATTATTTTAACAGTGATACCAACATTATGCGAAAAACTATATCTTCAATTGCTTGTGTTAGTCGTAGAAAAAAATATAAAATTTACAACATATAATTTTTTAGAATTTTCAAAAAAAAAACATTAAAAACAAAATAAATGTTACAGTTGCAAACTTACTATTTATATAATAAATAAACAAATAATAAAATTTACTATTTTACACTGACAAAAAAATGATTTGGTTAATTCAATCTAATTATTTGTTTAAATCCTTTCAATTACAGTTTCCGAATTGCCTGCGCAGAGAGTGATTTTCTCGATGTTTCCACGTATCGTTCAGTGATTTGGTAAGTCCGTTTCGTAAAGTCAATAAAAATTTGGTTGACGAATCAAATATTTATTTGGACGGTTAAGAGGATGTCATATTGAAAAATATCTGAAGATTCCTGCATTACCGATATTCGAGTGTTTTTCGTTCTTTAATATAATAATTGTAGTTAAGAATAAAAACAAAGAAGACAGATCAATTTTCCCGTAAATTTTCTTTAATTTGATATGAAATAATTTCTTTGTCAGACAGTATTTTGTACGAACAACTTCCCGTAGTTTTTCATACGGTTGAATTAACCTAAAAAGTAGAGGTAAAATCTGCGGGAAAGTTTTCGCGCAAAATATTATCTAAAAAATTCATTCTTTTGAGTGTAAATAGAGAAAATTTAATGAAGAATCGACATTGTTTTACCTTTTGATGATCAATTTTCTTATAACTGTCAATATGGTTTTGGCGCCAAATTTGAAATTCAAATTTCGCAATCCAGTATAACATCCTTTTAAGATTAAAATTTTCTTGACTCGAGTACATCTTTTCCTCGGTATACTTTGAGTTAACTTGCATTGAATCAGAAATAACATAACTAATAATTTTTTTCTTAAACAATAATAACAAATAACCATTAAATAAATATCAGCGCATCGCGAAATGACGACTACGTCGGCTCGATCGTAAGACGTTCCATATTTTCGTCATTTCATACGAAAAGAGGGAAGTCAGTAATCCTTCATTCGGTCACATTATCGAGTCATCAAGCCGCGGCGCGTCTCTCATTATCCTATCGAGCTAAATTTATGGCGCTCTGATGGACTATTAGTTCCCCGGTCGGATTAACATCGATGTGCCAAGCCGAGCGAGGGAAACGGCGTTTCATGCACGTACCTCGTATTTGCGCGCGCGCGAAATTGCATGGCAATTTGAAAAGCCGGCGCGTTTGCAAATTTTATCGCTCGTCGGACAAACTGTTACGCTTTGGCATGCAAATAAGCGGCTCATTAATTAAAACTTCGCCTTCGCCTTTTCGTTCCACATGCGTTGGCCGGGCCTTAATTGATTCGAAACGAGGAATTTCCTCGGCGAAGAAATTACATTGTGAGTCCGCTCGGCCGCGCTGTTTTAAATATCGTGAGAAAGACGTTGCGTGCGTTTCGCGCGGGCTCGCTCGTTTTCGCGTGCGTCTTTCGTACGGGAAAATATTGGATGTCCCTGAAATCGCGGGCCCCAAGTCCGCCTGACCCATTGATCCCGCCGAGAAAACCGGCGCGGTTTCCGGCCCTCGCCCTCCTCCCCTCCCCCCGCCGCGTCTTAATTACGCCGTGCGATAAAATGTTGGCTGGAAAATGAAGACACCGAGAAAGATGATAGACAAGAGCGGGAATTATCGCTCGCTCGAGACCGAAATCGGTAATCTCCGGCGCTGAGCGAACGTCCTCTCTCGTGAGTCCGGCAATTATCTCGGACAGATGCACGATATGGTAAGCGGCGAAGGCGATCCACGGTTTTACGGTTTTCCAGATATCCCGAGCCAAGTTCGACGACTTGACGAAATGACAGATAAGCCCCGGCCCGGCCACAAAAAGCCCCTACGAGCGCCGCGTTTATCGTCGGTATCTTACGACAAGACGCCCGGGAATCTTGAATTCGGTTACGTATACCTTATCGGGCCGATACTTTGTTACGACGAGGTCGTAACTATGAAATTATATTCTTATTCAAGCCGTAAACTTAATTGCGGAAACAGGTGGACTTCAATTACAAAACTAATCTTAGTTTCGTGGCATTAAAATTTGTACCGAAGGTCGCAAACTGAGGCGACTGGTTGAGGAGTTTTAAATTTTCGGTTAGGCAGAGAAACATTGCCAGAATTGTGAAAGATATCGGTTTTTTGTCCTTCTTCAATTTTCATCCCGGTTTTTAATTACTTGACATCTTCCATCTACCTCTATTATTCTCGCTTCTTTTCAGTCGCACGAAGTGAGTTTACATGCGCGCGCATTTTTTAATTTTACTTATCCTGAATAATACAGTAAAAGGTATCCTAAAGTTGGCTCAAAGTAACGCCCGAGCGTGACTTCAAACAAGTTACATTACTTTGCCAGAAACTGGAAGTAGCGGGAAATTTGAAATCTTAATGCTCATTTATTAAAGTTATAACGAATAAAGACAGGCGAACAATTCGGCGAAGTGAATTAAATTACTGTTTTCTTTGTAAAATCAAATAATTCTAATAATCAAAGAATCATTTACTATTACTTAGAGCAAAAACATAATTCCAATTTGAAATTTGTCAAAAAGCTGCGAGTATCTGTTAGGAAGCCGCTCTGAAATTGTATGCAAATGTTTGGGCTTATTTGGACGCGGTCATATATTTCCGTTATATTATCCCGACGATCGCCGGTCAACGGTCACGAGAGCGATATTTCAAGTGGTGGTTTGCGCGCGAAAAGGATGCGCGTTACCTGTTCCCTCTCCCCGCGGTCTTCCTCTCACGTCGCCCGTCCCGCTCTGTTCTTCTCACCCGAACGTCTCAATAATACTGGTACTCGCGAATGGTGCAGTGTGCGGTGCCGAGGGCGCACAATATATGGCCCTTAAATCATCGGACAGAAGTGGATAGTGGCTCCACCTAACCATCGTCGTAACCGCCCTGCAAACATATCAATCAGAACGCACTTCATCCGCGCATTCGAACACTCGTTAATCAAACGAGCCTCGGCACTGAACGGAACGTACCTCGGAGGCCCGCGAAACAGTCCTTGAAACAGCAAGTACCCGCTTTCAACGCCGCATTTCACGCGCAACCGCCGATGACTCTACAGCACAATTGATTAGCTCTTTTCACTACGGGAGAGCCTATTAAAATTGAACTCACTTTGTTTACATATAACCACAATCAAGGTCAAATAAACAATAGACATGTGACCGTTTGCTTACTCTTTTGGATCATCTAACATAGCTTTGAAGATTGTTGCAAAACAGTGAAATCGAAGGTCATTCTAAGGACAAGTAAAAATAATCAAACCGACAAGAAACCACTGCCAAGGTCAAACAAACAATACAAACGAGACCTTATATTTTTATCATTGTGTTTTCTATCTTATTGCAGAACAATAAGAATGAAGGTCATTTGAAGGACAAATAAAGTAACAATATAACAAAAATACTGATTATTTGTTTATGTTCTTTATTCTTTGCGACTGAAGGTCATACAAAGGGTACAAACTATTTGTCAATAAAGTTATCAACAATGGTTAGTATGATACATTAATTTATTTATTCAATTGCCCGATTGTTTAGGAAATTTCAATATCACGTGGTAAAAGAATAGTGAGGTCGAACGCCAAACCTGTTGGACTAATCAAAGGCAAATCAAGGGAGAGCCGCGATCGCTTGGCAGACGTTAATGACTCGTCTCAAATTACTCATCACATTTCCCATTTGTGTGAGCGCGCGCAGTATTCTTATTGCCGTAGATCGGCATCACAATCTTCGAGATTGGCCATAAACTTCGGTCAGTGCGATCGGATCATAAATAGGAACAATGAACAATAAAAGCGCAGGCAGCGAGAGCTCGTTCGGCCGGGATCGATAGGAAATGCCGGCGAATCGAAAATGTCTCACGAACGGGAGTCGGTGCGATGCCGAATCGCACGCAACACGACGGCCCGCTCGCTTATCGGCAGATCAATCACCGGGACCTTGGGGTCCAAGGATGAGGCCACGTGGTCACGCGACAAAAAAGGTATCGCGGCTAAATGGTTACAATGTAATTACAATTAGCGGCGAAGCGCTCTTTATGAAGTGCAATGATTCAGCTCGGATGTTGCATTAACATAAAGTACAACTGAATTTTACGACCGCGATCTAACAGTAAGCCGGGGTTATTACCGCGAAGAGAAAGAGAAGCTAATTAGGAATCTCGAATCAGCGTCGTTTCTCGTTCGTTGACCCATCGGCGCGCGACCTAACTTTATAGCGGATGTCGGAATAGTCGAGAACGGTTGCCAAAAGTTCGCCACCGACCCTAAATTGGACACGGCCTACAAGTCGAGGCAATCCTGAAAACACTTGTTCGGACCTCCGGCTCTCGGTTACCGTTTGGATTTAAAAATGCACCTTGGCCCGCGGCAGCAACAATGGCTTTCAATATCGCAATAAACCAGCCTTCAAGCGCAAACGGGGTCGTGCTCGATATGAATGTCCCATTGGAATTGCAAAGAGACATTTCCATGCAAACGATCTCGTTCATAAGAGCGCGGCTCGCTCGGCCAGGGCTCGAAGGACCACGAGCCCTTTGTGCATAGCCAATCGTACATTAACCCAGAATGCGCCGGCGAATCGCGCCTACGCGGACTCGCGACGCAAAACGCACCGTCGGCCAGGGGAGGAGGGAAATGGGCGGCAGGCCACGCCGGCCTATTACCATATAGCAGCGTGACTCCGGGCTCCGCACGCTTCATCTGAATAAGTATCGTATTATAATTAAAGGAATCGTTCGATTCATAAATCAGCGGCTTCGGTTTATATATCAGACTCGCTCTTTAATGTGTACCACGCGGTGTGCCCGGACTCGCCGTGGGGGGTCCCTCTCCCATGCTAATGGCGCGTTCTCACGTGAAAAAAGACCGAGCGCCTCCCGTGTCCGGCCCTGACCTGCCGGCAGCGTCTGTCGCGGGCTCTGATGTTCGCCGCGACGCGGTCGCTTATCAATTTCTTGCCCGCACCGTCATCGTTTCTTCGTTGCATCAGTCTCGCTACTTTTGTCGCGTTCGTCGAGGTTTCGTCGGGACGTTGCGGTGAGTCCCGAAAATCGCTTTTGCCCTGTGGCCATACAAACAGGACGTGACGTATGTTAAATCGATGGCTAGCAAGAAGAACCTGGGTTTTCAAATTTTCAATGAAAAATTTCCATTCTTTAACTGGCATTGAAAAGTTCTAGTTCTTAGTTTAGCGAAGAAGAACGCCCGGTAATTAAAAATTCCAATGTTATTACTTTTCATTTGATAACAATGGAATCAATGGGTTTTCGATTGCTAATTTAAAAATGGGGATATTTTTTTGTCAATTCGAGATTTCGGCAACTTACCCATCGGTGAGTACATATATAATAAATACATAATACTATCACCGGTAGAAAATCTTGTCACCGTTTCCCGTACCGGAAGTGCGATCCACCTTTTACAACACTCACAAAAAAGATGCCATTAAGTAAAGAAAAATTTTCTTGGTTCGAAATAAAATGTATTTTGATATTTTGCCAAGAATAAATGTTCTTGAATCAAGAAAAGTGACTCGATCCAAGATACTAAGTGGTCAAGTCAGGAAAAAGCGTCTTGACCGGCTAAAGTTAGGTTTTAATCGAAGAAAATAATCAGAAATCTTAGTGATTCTTGAACGAAGTTAAAGATTTTTGTGAGCCAAGAGGATTTCATCTTCTCTCAGCTGAATAATATTGAACAGCACGCGGACAAGTATACAACGGCCGCGCTCCTCCGACGGAAATCATATTTTCAAGAGCGTAATCATTAACCGCGCGGGCTCTTTTTCGGCTCCGGACCCACGGGGGTCAAGGTTAAGTCGTCAGGTCAGCGTCTCGGAGCCAAGACGAATGGCCGGCATTGACGAACGGTAGTTTATTTTGCCGGGCTTTACGGCATTTCATTTGCGAGCGGGACAAATGAGTGGCGGGGCCGCGATCAACAAAGGGCGATACAAATTAGATTAAATCGCCGGAGGGGGCGGCATCGCGACGGCGAAAGGCGTACGATGATACAGGTTGATAAATAGACGGACATCATGCAACGACTAAACGGAGCCAATGGCGGCGTATAGCCGCGAGGACATGCGCTCTCCACGCGTCCGTCCGCGCACGTAACTTCGATCGCAATTGTTCATCCGCGGCAATATATAACGCCGCACAATGGAGACATCTGTGACCAACGGCCGTGAAGTGAAACGTCCGAAATCGCAATGTCTTGTAGCCGTCGCAGGCCCTTTCGAGCCGAGACGGCTTCGTGAGGAGGTGGCTTTCCTGAATCGTAGAAAGCAATTATAATCACGTTTAGGCACCACCCATTCAGCAGCCCCATAAATTCGGCTTTTCAACGCTATTATTATCGCCGGGCTCCGCACGTTGACGGGCATATTTTAATGAATTCTTCGGAGCCGGGAATCAAACGCAGTCGTATCGTAGACGATTTGTTTCCTGTTGGCACGGGTGGCGTTTTCGAAGATGGCCCGCGGCGCTACGAATCGTTGCAGCGTTTCTTCTTTGTTCTTCCTCAAATTGGGTTAACTCGGGGGAAGGGTCTTTTTTAATTTAAGGAACCAACGTACCGAAAGCCCGTCATTGATTCCGGCGTCGATTTCGCTCCGTCCGACCGTCGGGGAGCTGATAAAATTTCAAAACGATAACGGTGAAAGCGGAAATCACAACGAACCCGGCTGAAATCGGCGTCGCACGAAAGAAACGGAAGTAAAAGTACGCCGAGTTGGAGAATGTCCTTTTTGCTTATTAATATTGATGCGCTTATACGTAAAGTGAATTTTTAACGATGCGTGTCGTACCTCGGCCGTTTCTTTCTCTTGCCCCGTGCGCTCACGTACGCGACGTGACGTCGACTTTTTTAGCCGCGATGTAAATCGCGATTAAGATCCCGAGTCGAAAATCGCTCGTCGTCGAATCATTGTTTCCAGCCCGCTTCGGCGAATCAACGTAATCGACTCGAGATTTTTAATTACGCGGGTTACCTCCCACAGCCGGCACGC